>JAJEKV010000110.1:0-186555 GCA_021234155.1 Isoetes taiwanensis | reverse complement strand
TTCATTGCTTCGTTCAGTTACGTATTGCTTCTTTGCCCTAGCGAGAGATTGACCGTTGAAGATCCCACAAAGGCCACTTCCTCACAGCTTAATTGCAAAGAGGTAGAATTACATTTGATGATGAGTACCAAAATATTATTGGGTGGCCATTGGTGATTAAGGACAATGCAATTCATTTACGCCAAAGCGTGGAGTCCACTTGTTGAAGTGTCGGTACTTACTTTTGGGATGGACAAGCAAAATATCCATGGTTAGAGAGGCGTGTTTGAAATCAAAGGATGATGATCGTAACATACGAAATTCCTTGATGTCTATGCATTGGGATATATTTATGAGATATATACGGATTTGGAGTGCAAGCTATCGCGACGAATGGAAGTGGTTATGTAACAACAATACCCAATGGATTAATCCAACCCATATGTACCAACGGCGTCTTGACAAGTTGGAGGAGCAAAACAAAAATGATGTGCCCCTACATTGAGAGCGGTATTCTCATCACGACCCAAAGCTTACGAAGTTGTTGAAGCCTTACAAAGTGTTGGAATATCTTCTACCATGGTTGTGAGACAAGGCGACACATGAAGTGCATGGATGCGCTTGGAGATGTCAAAATTGTTGTTATGCAACTCAAAGAATGAATACAATATTGTATATCTTTGCCATGTTTAAGGTAAATTTTTTAATTGTCTAATAACCAAATATATAAAGACACTTTTAATTATTCAAAATCCCAATGTTTTGTAATGAACTTCCCATGTTGCTAACATTTGTTGCTTTCCTACTATGTTATTCATAGCACTCCATATAAATAACTTACAAGTTTTGCACATGTCCGGCAACCATGGGATGCGGCCGCGATCTTTATATCTATTGTTCACAACTTTACTTCGGCGTGGCCGGTAGCCTTATTGTGACTAAACACGCAGGCGGTAGTTGGTCGTTCGGGTTTAGCTTCGCCCTACCGCCACCTCCACCCATTATTGGATTTGGTATATGGATTTTTTCTAGGATAAAATGTAAGTTAACCATTTATTTTTAGCGTTCTAATGTTTTTTACTAAATGTAAGCGTGTAATCACGGTTCGCGTCAGCTAACTTTTCCCTGCTATGCACGCATAATGTTAGGTAAAATTAAATTGGTTATGGTGGATCTTCTTCTCACCACCCCGCTTGAAGAAGGCGGAAAAAGGACCTAGCATCCGGTAAAGAAATGGCGAAGCGAGGGGAATTTCAGAGATATCAAAAATGGCGATAACCGAAGATAAGTTGGAATGCCTTACAATTAGGGATGTCGCCCGCCGAAATGGACATTGTAGGTGAACAAAGTGAATAGAAGCCCATGACCCTCCGTCGCATGGCGCTCATACACTCGCCGGAATTTAATCTTGGGCCTTCCGGTACCCGAGGAGAATGAACCCCACCGAAGGGCGCCGGCCAGGTAAGTCGCATTCGGTGGGCGCCAATTCGGCTACGGTGAAGATAGATGCACCACACCGCACCACCTCCCGCGAAGGCATCTCTTTGGTGTGAAGGTGAGTTCATCTTGAATTATGCCGCTTTTTGTTCACTTGCTACATATTCATATATGTTAATTAGGTATGTTGAGTGTAGTAGCAAGAGAGGTGCGGCCTGACTAGGATAGACAATTTTTTGGAGAAAGATGGCTAATAGTGTCACAAATAGATTTTGCCACTTAAAATCCCACAAGGGGTGGAATGGAACTTCGGGGAACTATGATGTGAGGAAAAAGAGAGGATCAAGGAGCTTTTAGAAGCGAGAATATCCCGAGCTCAAGTCGAGGGAGAGATCTCATGGAGGAGGTTTGTTCAAAGCGGGGGTAAACATGTTAAAGCCACGGGTATTAGAGCTCTTTAGTTCTTCATTATAACCTGTTGTACTCATATTTATTTTATATTTCTTGAGAGGTATCGAGAGAAAGAAGCGACTGAAACTCTTGCCAAAGCTGAGAGGTCTCGATGATAAGTGCTTACAACCTATCACAGTTGACTAATATGAGGCATTTCAAGTGTCATCTCTCCCATGGTGGTATAATTAGATGATGCCATGTGTGGACCTAAGTCCTTGTATTGCATTGTAGTGTTTGAAGGCCAACATTATCAAGGGAAGCTAGAACAAGGCGAATGGCAGTGCAGTGAAACGAAGTGGCTGACCATGGTACTAATAAAATTTAGATGCATGGGTTATGGCTTTTCACGGATAAGCTATTGTAAGATATAAATTTGGTTTTATAATGTAGGTTCTCGGGTTGAACACTAACATTAGTTTTGGTACTCATTCTCGATGAAAGTCCAATTTGGTCGCTGCTTCAAAGATGAGCCTTGAAAGGGCCTTCAAACAAAGGTCATCGCGACCATCGCGTCATACTTCTTGGCGATGAAAGGGGATGAAGTGTGTATCATTCATTAGATAATAGTATTTGTGACTACAATGAACTAATTGATAGCGATACAATATAATGCGGTAAATGAAGAGCCAACCAATGAAGAAGAAGAAGAAGAAGAATTAGAGAGCAGCACTAAAGACTCAATATATTTTTGTAATGTGCAAATTACATTGTGAAATATATTAGTGAATTAATCTAAATTTTATGCGTTTATTATTTGTGATTTTTTTTGTTATGTTAATTTTATGCACCGATTCTATTTTTTTATTCTTAGATTTATTAAACATTTAATTACATATTAAACAATAATGCTTATCTACCATGATACTGAATACAAAATATAATTTAATCAATGTTTGTTTCTATTTTTCGGAATACCCAAATTTTTAAATATTTATTCTCGATTTATTTTGTTCATATTTAATATTTTATTCGCGTATGTGTGACAATGTGGCTGTACGACGTATAAATGACTGTATAATGTGACATAACCCAAATATTTCATTTGGTGCGGTATGATCTTAAGCATCGGATTAAATAATATTGAATAATATTAAATAAATATTTTTATCAAAATTCCTTAATGTTGATTGAAACGGCGATTGATGGCGATGGCGCTTGACGGCTGACGGTGACGATACGCGGGCAATTGGCTTGACCAGTGAAGCGGCGTGGATTGAGCGACGTTCGATGGCGACCCGTCATTCTGTATTTGGCAACGGGCGGGCATGATGGCGTGTACTTCGTCGTTGAAACGGCGTTGCTAGCTCATCACGCCCGCCCGACCTCCACTGGCCGTGCGGCGTGGCTGACCTGCGTGTCGCGTAGCGGCGTTGAGCGGCGTCGAAGTGGAGTAAACTTAAAGCCCGGCCCGTAGTTCGGCGGCGTATAGCGGCGCGCCAAAAGGTGCATTGTCGGCGCTCGGCGTCGAAATGAGCGTCGTTTATCGTGATTTTGGCGTCGATCATCGGCGATACAACGGCGTGCGGGCGTCGTAATAGGCGATAAATAACCGGGGCTTTGGTTTTGTAGTGATAGAAAGTTTGTATGCATAATCATAATGTTGATGATAATAGCGGTTTGGTGAGAGTGATAGGCCTGAATGAGGACTTCGAAGCTTCATCTATTATTTACAATGACATTTAAAATTATTAAAGTCTAATGAGCGCCGAGGCCTCCCATGAGCGTAATACTCTCTCTCTCTCTCTCTCTCTCTCTCTCTCTCTCTCTCTCTCTCTCTCTCTCTCTCTCTCTCTCTCTCTCCCATTGCCAGAGGAATGGAATTACTGGATATATTCTTGATTACTCATGTATGGAGATGATGTGGTTATCTTTACAGGACAAAAGAGCATATGCAAGAACATAGCCAGTTGGTGTTTTACGTGATGGGGCCGGTATGCGGTAGGGTGGGTAAGCCAACTTATCATGGTGGTTGGGGCCTTGACAAGGCAATTTTCGCTCAAAGGAAATTACGTAACAATGCGATTCCTGCAATACTTGGGTGCCCACTTTCAGCGAGAAACCATGGGTGGAATGCATGCATTATCACAGAAGAGTTCTTTGGAGGGCAAAAAGAGCACTATATGCATTCTTGAGCATGTGTCGAGAAGATACATTTATGGTCTTGGACTCTTAAAAGTGAAATTATATCAATCCACAGTGCGGCGATGCTCTGTAATAGGCTGCTTGGTCACGGGGCGGGCACGCCTCAATGTCTATGGGATGATATAGAGCAAGTTTTGAAAAAAAGTTTTAAGACTAGAAATTTGAGGTCCAAGACCCAAACATCATACCCAATGATGCCTTCGGTAGAAAGTGGCCTCATGCCACTTGAAGGGCACAATTTTGAGATGTGTTTCACATACTTCGAGAGAATTAATCCGCGGCTTGCACCTGAGGACCTTGAAAACCAGTAAAAGGGAAGGGATTTTGTAATCTGCAAAATGGTGACGGAGATGGGAGCGTGAAGCTGGATGAAATATTATCGAGTCAATTTGAATCTAAGGCAATAGCTCTCTAGCCGATACCACCAGGGAAACTATGGATGCGACCTAAGACTAAAGATGATACTACATAAACAAAATATAAATTCGAACTTGGAAGCTATTGTAGCGAAAACATTTGCGAACAAAGACTCTGTCGATCTTGAGAAAAGACCACACTATTAGCGGGGATCCGTCTTAGCTCACATCACTTGGGGGGTGGAAAGCGAGGCGGATGGGGCATATCATCACCAGAGAAGATCAAAAGGTATTGTAAAGTCACATGCTTTCATCCGAGGGTTGAGGCGAGGACCATACATTACTTCGATGTGTGGCATATGATGCATTAAGGGTTAAATATGGAATGAGCCATGTAGATCTCGACTCTCTTCACATGTGTTGATAGTGACATGCTTGGGAGTTATTTATTGAACTTTTCGCGACATAGAGATATATGTTTAGAATCCGTGAAATATTGATGAGGATGAAGTTGACTAATTGGGTGAGTGATAGCTAGATGAGGATAATGAGCTCATCACATTGTTTTATGAAGATATTTAAAGCGATTGTCATGGGCCTTTGGGGGCCTCTAATGGACATAATAAACTTTCTTCTTTCTTTCTCTCTATATATATATATATATATACTCTCTCTCTCTCTCTCACACACACACACACACACACACACACACACACACACACACACACACACACACACACACACACACACACACACCACGAGACAATTTGAGAGGAGAGAGATGCGAGAGTCCGCATTGAGAGAAATTTTGCCCACTACCTCGTGTTAAGGGCATTCTCATTTAATTTTCTTCCATTAAGGAGATGTCTCTAAATTCGTTTTGGTTTGTGAAATGATACGGCAATCGCATACGACCATGGCGAACTACAACTATGGCATCGTATCAGGCTATGGCCTTAGCATAGAGAGGGGATTTATGACTGTGAGTTATGACCCTGCACAAGCGGATGGAGTTATGGCTCCCAGCCATGGCTCCTTCCGAAAATGCTCTTCCATAGAAGGGGGAAAGACGAATTCAACTATGAATATGCTGCTTAATTTGATCCATAGCTGAATCCGACTTCAAATTAATTCAAAATCTAATCCATATCTATGCTGTATCGAACACATGAGAAATTGCCATCGAACCCATTCTTAATGAAACGGATCTGAGTCCATATCCAAAGAGGAAAATGATAATGGAGAAAATTGCAATCTGGGCTTAAAAAAATTGGATCAAATAGGGCTTTAAACAAATCGAAACAGGGCTTCAAAGGATTTGAATGCGCCGGAGGATTCAAACCTGTTTCAATATACTATGGCTTAAAAGCTATATAGAAACAGGACTATAATCCAAAAATCCGCTGTAAACAAGGCTGTAAACAGAGCGTAAACAATTAAGCATATGGAAAAAAATAGGGAAGGGGTAGAGCACTTCTTATGCTTATTTCTTTCCGACTAACAAGACCCAAGAACAAAATGGCTACAAAATTTAAGACTAAGAATAGAAACATGCACTTTTAGCTTGATTTTGTGGCATATAATCGCTCCCATAGCCGTAAGATCAATAAGCGGCCTGTTTGGTTTGTCGCCGCAGTAAAGCAGAGGACGGAAAAAAAAATGTAAGGAATCCTGAAAAAAATTTTGGTACAAAAGAATCGACGTTTTTGGTCTTTTTCCTTTAACAGGCCTAGGATATTTTATCTTTCATTAGCAACAGTTATACCATTAGATAACTGTTAGCTTGGTCAATACACCAAAGCAAAATCAAAACCAAAGGACCAAAGCAAATCTCAAGGTATATGAGATAGGCTAAGCCTCACTCAACTGGCATCATGCATCACCAACATAATCATCCCATCATAATCATTGCATCAATTTATAAACTTCAGTTGAGATTAAAGAAACTGAGATAACACATGAGAGAATCACGTAATCATATGCAAAATATCATACTTTCAACATAATAATATTCAAGTGATCAAGTCCAAAATTGGGCCTCCCTTCTACACGAATTTTGGCTAACTTATACAAAACTGCACTTGATCCTAGCCACCAGATCTAGGCAAATCTCAACCTTAGATCCAAATTCTAACTGCAATAAGTTCACTAGATTTTGCTATCTCAATCTTAAATCTAGGTCATCCAAACTCCTTTGCAATAACTTTGCTCCTCCATATCCACAACACATCATCAACTTATCACCCATTGAAAATATTTCCATAAGGACCGTAATACTCCTTCAAGTCCATTGATTCCACTTCAGTACAACATAAATATTCCTCCTTATGCTTCCACGCAATATTTTCACATTTCTTACATTTTCTTCTTATGTTGAATGAAGAGCGAATTTCTAGAAAAATACAAGTCGGAAAAGAAAACGAGAGAAATGAAGACCTTAAACCGGATATACCAGCTGCAACACTAGTCAATCCATGCATTTCGAAGCACGGGGCATTTAATTTGCAATAGATTTCTAATTTTTATGGCCGTTGATGTAGAAAATTAGAAATTCAATGGTGCACGTCAAATTTGGGTGATGGGTCATGTTCACAAAAAGGTAATTTTTTTGCCCAAAGAGAGTATTGGCTATATTAAAATGACACTTTTCCGCACAATTAGAATTTTCCTGAAATATGTTTATAGTTTTGAAGAGAAAAATTTCAATATTCACATGCAAAATTTGCAGTTTTTACCTAAGACTCAGTTCTGTGCAAATGCATGAGGAATGATGAAAGAGGGATCAAGCGCATCATCATATACATTTCTACCAGCTTTTAGGGTTTTGGGGTTTTAAGGTTTAGGGTTTACGGTTTATGAAATCATAAAAGTAGCTGTTAGAACAACCATTAAAGCAACACCGCCCAATGAAGCTAACTAGAGACTAGCGGTGCATATGCTTGTTGCACCTAGGACTTGAACCCTCGTCTATGACAAAGGGAATACCTTAAGCGTTCTTGTAACCTCAAAACCTCAGCCCAGGGAGGTGGTAGTGCATGTATACTCCATACCCTTTTGTCCACTAGGGAACCATGAAGTGAACAGCGGGCTTACCATTGTGGTGCATGTCGCCCTCTACTAAGAAGGCGGGCGGGGGAGGGCCTTTCCGCCGGGCGACACATTTAGTGCTAAGGGTTTATGAAATCATAAAATTAAGCCACATAGTAGAACAACCGATGCGCTTGCATGGCGGAGACGGGCTAGCCTAGGACTGGCGGGTGCATATAGCCTTGTTGTTGCACCCTAGGACTTGAACCCTAAAATCACATGACAAGGGAAGCACCTTAGGCGGGGTTCTTGTAACCTACAAAACCTCAGGCGGGAGGTGGTAATAGCATGTATACTCCAAGCCCTTTTGTCCACTAGGGAACCATGGGCAGAGCAAGCTGGGCTTACCCGTACATGTGAGATTAGCGTGTGCATACGTACTAGAGGCGGATGGGGAGGGGCCTTTCCCGCGCCCGGTGACGCACATTTAGTGCTGGGGTTTTATGAAATCATGCAGCACGCAGAGAACAACCCATTACGTTGGTGCTAAGGGTTTATGAAATCATAAAGCGGCGCCACACGGAAGAACAACCAGTAAAACAACCGCAGCCAACCCGGTGAGGGCTAGCCTAGAGACTAGTGGGTATATAGCAACTGTTGCACTAGGACTTGAATCCTAGATCTATGACAAAGGGAGTACCTTAGGAAGGTTCTTGCTTAACCACAAATCAAAGCGGGAGTGGTAATGGCATGTATACTCCATGCCCTTTTGTCTAAAGGGAACCATGGGGTAGAACAGGCGGGCTTACCCATTATTACATGTGGTCGCGTGCCATGCACTGGCTCTACTAAAGCCCGGATGGGGGCGGCCCCTTTCCCATGCCAGACGACACATTTAGTGCTAAGGGTTTATGAAATCATAAAGCCAGGTTTAGGGTTTAGGGTTTTAGGGTTTAGGGGTTTAGGATTTTAGGGTTTAGGGTTTTAGGGTTTTAGGGGTTTAGGGTTTTAGGGTTTTAGGGTCTAGGGTCTGAGGGTCAGGTCTGAGTGACATTACACGGGAGTTCCCCAACTTCCACTGGATTAGCAGGGGGTTAAATAAACTTTTACTTTATTAGAACGAAGTTAAGGTCGGTCTTAGTAATTCAATGTGATTCTTCCCAGTTCAAGTTTGTCTTTGTTTCCAAAGTGTCACATTTTCAACTTATTGAACTACCTATTAACTGATGTCCAATTCAATGATTTTATTTTCAGCAGAATTCCCTTGTTTTCAAATAGATTCTTAATAAGATCCTTGGGTTTATGCTCCACTTCATCCAAGACCCCGCGAATAACGAGCGTAAACTGCTGACCTTGCTTCTATTAGCAATTACCGGGTTTAGGGTTTAGGGTTTTAGGGTTTTAGGGTTTAGGATTTAGGGTTAGGGTTTTTAGGGTTTAGGGTTAGGGGTTTTAGGGTTTAGGGTCTTTGGGTTTAGGAGTTTAAGAGGTTTTAGGGTTTAGGATTTAGGGTTTAGGGTTTAGGGTTGAGCTCTAAGGTGACTAAAGCGCGAGTAGATGGGAGTATAGAAGAAAATGATAGAAGGAGTAGCAACAAAATATAGACACCCAAAACAATTAGGAAGCAGGGTAGCAAATAGTAGGTTCTAATAAACCTGAGGGGCTAGACTAGTTTAGGATTAATGCGGGGGCACACCATCATAGCAAAGAGGATGAGGGAGGGAGGCAGGAGGCTTCTAATATATAGAAGGAACTAGATGGTTGTTGAGGCCAAAAAGAGGCTGTTGGGAGGAGTAGATGTGGAAGCTAGGAGGGCAAGAGTTACCACCTAATTAAAAATTAATGCTCAAAACCATGCAAAAATGATTAAAAGCAAAATTATGATAGCAAACCATACCCAAAAATTCTGAAAATTTACCTATACATTGGTGCTGACGTGGCAGACCAAGTTCAAAAAATCAGAATTTATTTCCATGATATGCATTAATAATGAATTTTCGAACGAAAATGCAAGAGAAAATCATAACTATGCATCCAAGAAATATGAAACTTTACCTATGGGTGCAACATCGTCGTGCAATCATAAGGAAAAAATTTCAGAAGAGGATGATAAGTTAATGCATGGAAAAGAGCTCTAAGAAATTACCTAGGTTCATGTAACATGCATGGGTGCAATGAACTTAGGAAAAATGCAATTTTAGGCTTATGAAGTGCAAACAATGCAATTTTAGACATAAAGTGCAAAAAAGCATGAGGCAAACCTAAAAAATGCACGTACCTTCCATGGGGCGATCACCTTTGGTGTACCTATGTTAGAACAAAAGGGACCAAAAGAGGGGGGATCAAATTTGGTGTACCTATGTTAGGGTTTAGGGTTTAACTGGTTTAGGCAAAGGCGCGAATAAGATGAGAAGGCAAGGAGGATGCGAACAAGCTAAAAATAGAATAAGAATCTATGAACTGAGCAATTCTTTGGAAGTAAAAAATAATGTGGTGTTAGCTTCTAAAAAAACTCTAGGGGCTAGACTGGTTTAGGTGTTTGAAACACTTCATACATTAACAAGAGAATGAGGAGATCTAGAAAAAGATGTCAATATATAGAAACAGAAATGGCACTGTTGATCTTGGCAAAGAGGCGTTGGAAGGTGGTTGTATGGCTAGGAAATGCAATAAAGGCAAAATATGCACTGTCATAGAAAAAAGCTTTAAGTAAAATTTTAATCTGCCAAACCTTCATAAAGATTCTGAAATTTTTCTGTACGTTGGTGATGATGATGATGTCGCAGAGACCAAAATCAAATTTTTGCCATAATATACATTGGTTATGAATTTTTTTGAATCGGCATAAGAGAAAAATCATAACTAAAACTACATCAAAAAAATGTGAAATTTTGACCCATGGTGCAACATGACCGTGCAAACACATTGAAAAAAATCCACTAGAAGATACACAGCTGGTGCATGAGAATGAAGCTCAAAAACTCCAAAGTGCACATGTCATGCATGAGTGCAAAGATAGCATGTGAGCTAAGGAAACAAGGTGTACTACGCCGCAGGAGGTTACCCTCCATGGTGGGAGAATTGAAGGGGCTTAATTCATAGTTCAAAGTCATGTTTTGACAATCAATTGAAAAGCCATAACCTAAACATTTGGAACAAAATCTATTTATATTTGCTTAATATTAGTTCACAAAAACCTACGTGTATTTTTGGTTCCTACATGGCCCAGGTGGTTGTTAAATAAGGCGGCTCATGAAGGGAGAGAGGGAGTTATTAGCCGGTGATAAGAAAAAATGGAGCATTAAAGACAGCGAAATATATGCACGTGTCAGCGGTCATTGTTCCATATAACTAGGGTGAAATTTTGCATGATATTGAACCCCAGCATAGCAAGGTCATGCTAGTTGTATCACTCTTCCATTGTTAAATTTTATTTCACGTACATGGAAATGTACATGGAAGCTTGATGCAAATGATTGACCATGTATGTGTTGGTTGTTGATCATTTTCCATATGCCAAAGTGGGTTGCGGATGTGCTTGAGAACATTTTGCTGAGAAACCTTAAAGCGTGTGTCCTTAAAGTCCTAGTTGGCATTAATGTGGACACTCTAAGTGCCTTTATCTCTAGTAATGTCTCAAGCTGACTCGTCGGTGAATGACAACCGTTAATATCACTTGGGGGACTTCAAGTGCGAAATTATGTGAGCAGGAAAACTTTTGGAATTATCCATTAGGGTTTTGAGATTAAAAGGGCCTTCAAAAAACATGCCAACTAAGCGAATGAGATAAATGAACACCAATGTCGAGAACATTGGTCAGTCAACCAAAGCTGTTATAGCTTAACTAACTTTGGATCATATTTTCTAGCATAGCTGTTGATAGAAAAGTCCAAATGAACTTTAAGTTTAGTGCAATAGATAGATCTTGTTGAGATCTTTCCAACCTTAGATTGCTTTACTATTTTAACTCCCTTATGATTGTCAAAACTCAAAATATGGTTTTTACCATTTTTTACTATCTGGGGGCTAAAAAATATGCAAAACCACCCAAGATTGGAAAGGATCTCAATGAGACATATCTATTGCGCAATAAACTCATTTGGACTTTTCTATCAACTGCAAGAAATGTGATCGATGAGACCAGACCCTCTTGATTTTCTTGGCCCCAATGATTGGTAGACTAAGAGCAGTTTTTAGAAGGCCCTTTATGATCTTAAAAATTCTAATAATATTTTTCGATGGGATTATCGACAAGGTCTATGGCGAGGTGATGCACGTTTCTTTCATAAGCCCGTGCCTCGAGGTACTTTGAGGAGAAGACATGCTTGCCGGTAGCGATTTCGGAGGAAAGTTTTTTGAATCCTTTGTAGCAATTTGATCCACTAAATCAATTGCTTACCTAGTTTAATCCCTTGATTAAGAGGTGGAAAGGGCCTCGCCATATTACATCAGGTAAGGCTTTCTTCTCAGCGTAACTGAAAGCGTTAACTCCGACATTTGGTGCCTAGGGAACCATAGGCGGTCAGGAGTTCCGTGAGAGGCACTGGCCCGTAGCCACGGTTCCTTATTCTGAGCTTTGAATATGGGTTTGTGCTTTATCGCACTTGGGTTGGACCCCCGAGAGGAGAGGTGCATAGAGTAGGCTCCGGCTAAATTCATATATATAGATAAAATAAGATTTTTTTAGTTATGTAATATAAAAAGATGGGTACTAGAGATGATTGCAAAATTATGGCTTTGTGGAATGGACTCAATGTTGGTTACGACCATTCAGCATTGAATTTTTCACAAAGAAAAGAAATAGTTCCTTTCAAGAATGGCTTCTGACAAACCTTTTGGCGAGAACAACAAATGCTTCTCCTTTGATTGAATAATACGCCTAAGTAGTTCAATATTATAAGCCCAGACACGCAAGAGGCCACTGCGAGAGAGTGAACAATGACTCATAGCAGAGTAAATAGTGTTAAAACATGTGCGAAGGGCTTCTAAGTATATTAGCTACAAACAGATACCAATCCCTACATCTAGAACCCCCAACGTAACTACGTGTTAAGGAGCTCCGGTCATCAAGTGCCTTTTCTGGGGTCTATTTTTGAGATATGCCCATTTCAGCAACTAAGAAGTATTTAGCAGTCTCTTATATTCAATACTCTAAAACATTCTCTCCGATGGGTCATTAGGGGCTGGTTAAATCTTGTTCTTTATGATGTCCTAAGCAGTGATCTAGAACTAGATACGTACTTTGTTTCCACATACAAAAGGAGTAGTAGATGCTTAGTTATTTGGTAATTAAGCAAGCAGTGGGAACAACTTCATGGTTCACTCTTTCAACATTTATATCGGTAAAATTAGAACAAAAAGATTATGGACCCATCCTTACTAATTCTATCTTTTGCTCGATTACTTGACGCATAGTGAAACCTTCAAGTTCCTAGCACATTCAAAGACAATGATTACAAGGGCCAGAAAGAAAGGTTATTAGCGTCACGGAAGACCCATAGGGGTCTTGAAGACAACATACACAATTGATCATCTGCAGAAAGATTGAAAGCTGATAATTACATCCTCGGAATTACGTTTTCCTAGAGGATTCACCTTTGATTAGCAGTATAACCCGCATGAGAGTTCAGCGGAGGGGTGTTTTGGACCGACTCGCGTGCGTATGCCGCCCAGGAGTTAGGGGTGTTTTAGGCCCGGCGATTTGGAACAACATCATACAGAGGATCAAATTGCCTTTTAAAATTCGTATACAAGGGGTTTTGCTACCTCCGGCGCCCGGATGCCATACCCCATATGTATAAGTGCACCAGGGTATTTTTCAAACCGGACTTGAATTGTTGACAAAAATTAGTACTAGGAGCTGGGTGCAACCGAACCTTTACAAAATATATGCACGCCTTCCCATAAAGCCCGTAAAACAAAATCATATGGCGACATGGCTTTACATAATGTTCATGGTTTTATGTTTTCATGGATTTATGTTAATCTCCGAGGCTAGGTCTAGGTGCTAGAAGTATAAGTATTGAATGGAAGAGATTATCGCCATTGAATTGTAAAGACTACAATTTGCAATAGTCGCGGAGATAAGCGTTCCTTTGAAAGATCTGCGAACTCATGAGTTCTAAAATTTATATTCCCTTAGTCCCCAAATGGCATATAGTAAAGCGACTGCATACTTCAATACATGCATTGAACTTATGACAAGCAACCATGGATTGGCCCTACGCTGTAATTGCTTTTTACACGCAGGCTGTACATGAGTATCCCAACGTCAAAGGCGACAATACAAAGATCTTTTTATCACGCAAATAACAATCCATACCAGGTTGCCGACAAGAACGTGGAAAAGTAGGAGAGCGAATATGATATAAGGTAAGTGGAGGTAAAAATAATAAAAGAATTTAGAGGAATAGGAGAATGGACACTAGATAAATACCGTGCCAAATACAATTCAAGAATGTATGAAGAGATTAAGCTCGAATTTAACAAAAGAGCTATCATTGGAGAGAAAGCGGTTTGGTGCGGTGTATAAGGGAATGCTTGGAACTATAGGATTGAAAGCTATTCTGAAAATACTACAACAGAGATGGTGATCTTGAAATTTCTAAATGAAATGGAAGTAATTAATAAGGTTAGGCATCATAACCTCGTGCACCTTAGAGCTGATGTGTTCATGGGACTAAGATGGCCACATGAGAATGCTTGTTCACGATTTCATGCGTGTGGAAGTCTTGAAAGATCATCTCCATGGACCTACTAAGTCTTTACTAAAGTGGCCCGAGGCGCAGAAGATAGCATTAGGCATGGCAATGGGAATAGATTATTTTCATAGAGATTCATCACATACATAATCCGAGGATATTAAACCTAACAACATACTTTGGATAGTGAGTTCAATGCACGAAATTAGCGATTTTGGTTTAGCAAAGGTGACTCGAGAGGAATGACTCATATGACAACAAGATGCATGAGCACCCTGTGTACATAGGCATTGAATATGCTTTGTATGGCCAGGTTATTTGAAAAAAGATAGGCGTTCTGACTTTTGGCATAGTTTTATTAGAGCTTATGAAGCGAGAAGAAAAGCTTTGGATCTATCATCGAAAACTCTAGGCATTTTCATGTGGCATACTTGAAAAACTGGAACCTAGCTAAGGAGAAATGTCAAAGAAATTGTTGATAGGTCTATTGAGAAAGTGGTCCCTCATGATGTCATGGGAAGGTTTGTATTGGTTGGTATTTTATGTGCTCATGTGGTTGTTGAGTGCAGACCAAGCATGGGCCATGTTCTTAGGATGTTAGAAGGCGATGATGAAATCCAGAAATTCACGTCGGCCCTTCATATATACGTGATGGCGGCTTTGAAGGGGGAGAAATTCGCTGAAATTACAACCAATGTCATTTACATTGGAATCGCGTAAAGCTGGCAATTTCCCAAGTGAATACATTTGGAGATGTTAACCAATGAATGTTAAGGCTTTGCCGCGAGGAGTTAAGTACTCATTCTTTCGTTGAATTGGCATTCATAACACGCTCTATTATTCATAATATTCCTTAGCTGATCTATGCAATAGAGATATTTTTTGTCAATTTCATTAGAAATTGTTCTTTGAACTGAGTGGAAAGGCTGGCAGAAATCGATATCATAGTGCACTATACTATAATAAGATCCAATCCATGCCCTAATACTTTGTGTTTCTAGTCTTCAGGCAGCTCTTCAAAGTTCAAACTTGCATTAAACATAAAAACTTTATAGAAGGAAATTAGGTCGGAAATTAGACTTGACAGCAAGTAAAAAAAAGGCAAGGTCAGATTATCCAATCAATCATTTATGTGCAATACTTCAACCAATAACACCTTTGATATGTTGAAGCGCGAAGCTCTTGCATCCTCTGGCAAAAAATGGTTGCCCTTTCTGACTCCCAATTGAAGGCAAGCTCGTAAGCATGCAAAGGAGAAGGACCCAAATGCTGGAAAAAAAGTTCATCCACGTGTAACTTATAATGCATCGTAAAGCACAGATACAACAATGTAACAATTTATCATAATGAAGCCCAGTTATAATACATGCTTTAGGAAGCCACCTGCAATGTGAACCTGCAAAGTCTTTCTTATTTGATTGTCTTCCAGATGTTCTGGGTTCTTCATCATCCGGACAATTGTCATTTCTAGCTTGATGCAAATTAGCTAGATGTATTTCTGATAGTGTCCAAAAATAATATGTGTAAGAAGAGCCAAGCACTTAGTGAGAAGAAAGAGAAAGATGCCCCAAGGCATCAGACAAAAATTATTTCTGATTGAAGTACACTTCCATGATAGAGCAACTCGCATAACCACTCAGAACAGGAAGCATGTTCAGCTCAATAAACTTACATTTTTCATTACTTTCTGTAGCATTGCCAATGCATCCTTTCCGTGCAGATGAAATATGGTTGAACAGCCACTGCAGATTAGATCCAGCAAATCGACATGAGCTATTTTGGAAAAATACAAGCTCAAATCTCATAAATAATTACCTGAATGACGTCTTGTGAAATGTTATTTGGCATTTAGTACTGCCTCTGCAATAATTTGCCCCAACATCTGACCTTGACGCAGACTTCAGATGTGTTTAGTAGTCAGAAATCAGGACGGCAACAGGGTGTTGGGACTTTTTCCCATATGCAACCTGGAGGCCGCTTTGCTAATCCCATCCATTTAGTTCGTAACACATGAATTATCTCCATTGCTGGTGTCTAAATATCAGTAATTCATCATATATGTCATTTTTCTGCTGGTTATTTCCATTCCTTGGGATAATCTCAGGAAAGTTATCAACATCTACATCAATGTCTTCCAGTCCCTCATCTTTCATTAGTTTTCTGACTCTCTCTGCATCCCCTCACAAGCCAGATGCAGCATATATGTTTGATAGAAGTACATATCCTACAGTGTTCTCTTTGTTTAACTGCAAAACATGTTCTGCGGTTCTTTTTCCCACATCTACATTTTGGTGTATTCTGCAGCAAAAGAGGAGAATAGACCAAGATGCAGCTGTTGGATCCATCACCATGTTGTGAATCAAGTCATCAGCCTCTTCCAAATAACCTGCCCGGGCGAGAAGATTAATAACACAGTTGTAGTGCTCAACTATTGGTTTAACACCATAATCTTGACTCAAAATAGCCGCACCCCTCAACAATCCAACCAACATAGCAACACACAGACAAAATGCTAACATATGTAATTTTCTCCGGCAAAATATTGGCAAGCTGCATCTTCTGATAGAGCCAAATGGCCTTGTTTGGATGGCCATTTTGAGCATAGGCTGCAACAATGGCATTCCACAAAACTATATCTGTGTTACATGCTTTCTCAAATGTTTTCTTTGCATCCTCCATGCTTCCACACTTTCCATACATATTAACGAGGGCAGTTGCAACTCTAACATCTGTTTCTAATCCAGAATTCATGATGAAGGCATGCATCCGTTTGCCCTCAAACAAGTCACCCTTACTAGTATATGCCCCAAGGATACATATAAAAGTAGCTTCATTTGAGATAAGACTCTCAGTTTGCATACTCAGAAAACACTGCATTGCATTCCTCTTGTAACCAAGTTCAGCATATCCTAAAATCATGGCATTCCAAGACACCACATTCCTTTCAGACATGTTTGTGAACACAAATTCTGCCTCCTTAATACTCTATAGCAGCTGCTAGTATGATATCCGGCAAAAACCTACCTCTTATGATGCAGGCATGTAACAAATTCCCTTCACCTAAAGCTTTAACTCCTCGGCAAAGAAGAACGGCAACAAAGAAATACAGTACTTTTAATGTCCACTACAGACCAACTGAGAAAATGCATCTGATACCTTTCTTGCCTGTTTCTACATCTGTGTCAGGCCCTTCAAATATTTGGCTCTAGAAAGAGGAGCGTTGAATACTTCCATAATATCCGTATTTTCCTTCGTCCTTTAGCCAATCCGTCTTGTAGCATTGTACCAATATCCTCAGGTGAGGCCACTGGTCCAGGTTGCCATTCAACTGTAACATACATTTATTCAAGTGCATTATGAAATTACGTCAGACATAATATAACAAAACTATCTTATACAGTTAGTTAATTCCGGTTTTGCATTCTAAGACTTGAAGCACCGCTGTCTAAAGCATCAAAGGAACCTTACGCTTGAAGGCTTGGTCATCACGGCCAGACTATTTGCTTGGAAGTTATGCAACACAGAACATTACAAATTATGAACACGAACCTGTGTGACAAACCGAAAGTCTGGGTTTGCTTGCTATGTTTCATCGAATCGATTCATCAGAGTGCTATACTTATTTAGGGTTTTCCGGTTAGACGGTTTTAGAGCGGCTGCCCAGCAACAGGGGCAACCGAGAGTTTACGGGCTACTGGATGTTCCTGGCATATACCGGTATATACCAGGAATATGCCGAAAACCCATGTAAACAAGGGATTGCCCCCTAGGGGCAACCCAAAAATGCAAATTAAACTTATGGAGAAGATGAGCAAGCTAAATGCAACATGTCCAGAAGGTAAAGTGCACGTACCTTTCATGGGGGAGATCAATGTAAGTCCACCTATGTTAGTAGAAAGAATTCAAGATCAAGGGGAATAAAGAGATCAAACCAACCAAAAAGGGATGACCAACAATAGCATACAACATACATCTAGAGTCAAAAGAAGCGAGAGAGCCAGAATTAGACTGGAGGAAGGCGAGATGAAACCAAGAGAGATTTCAAATTCTTAGCCTTTTTCCAACAAGTCATAGGTCTAGGGATCTTATGAAGAGAAGGAACATTTTGACAAATGGTATACAACTTAGGGTTTACAATGTCCCCAAGGCCTAAAGCTTTAGAGTGCAAAGAGTACACAAGCTTAAACACCAAGGGGGCCCTAAGGCGCTTCTTAAGACTATGCTTAGAAACAGCGTGGAGCAAAGAGGATCTATCATGATAGGAAAGTTTACTAAAGTTAACCTTTAGAAGATAGCCTCTAGCTCTAAGTCTCCAATAAAAGATATCCCTAAGGGTAGAGAAGTTCTTAAAAGATGTCTCACGAATGATATATCTCCTTAGCTCTCCCCTCACAAAAGAAGACTTTTGATGTAGGGGATGTGTGGAGTGCCAAGGAAGATATTGATATTGGTTTAAGGGTTTTTGAAAGGTTCGAGAGTCCAAGATGCGAGTCTTGGCAAACTTTTCTCCTTTGAAGAGGTGTACGTCCAAGAAGTCCACGCAAGTACAAGATACATGGGAAGTAATCTTGATTGTGGGACATAGACTATTATACCCTTCAAGCCAGGAGTCAAGACTCTCACGCGAACCAACCCATACACCAAAACCATCATCAATGTATCTTTTAAGAAACATGGGCCAAGTGGAGGAAGAATGCTTAAAATCATACTCTAAAGAGCACATGAACAAGCAAGCATAGACCACAGCAAAATTACTATCCATAGCAGTGCCTCTAACTTGTTGATAAAAGCAACCATCAAACTCCAAATAATGCTCAGAAAGCACAAGAGAAGCAGCCGAAATGATAAAGTTACCCACAACACTATTACCATACTTACCTTTAACATACCTGCTCAACCTCGAGATCCCTTCTGCAGTTGGGATACTTGGATAGAGCGACTCCACATCGAAGGTGAAAAGAATAGAGTCTAAAGGTAAGGGAAGGACGCAAAGCTCACGAATGAGAGAGAAAGAGTCTCGAAGGTAGGTAGGTTGCTCGGGAAGCAAATCAAAGAGCATGTGATGGAGCCAGATAGAAAGGTGCTCAAAGATGAAGCCATTGTAGGAGCAAATAGGTCTACCAACAATGGGATTTTTGTGCAACTTAGGCAAAAAGTAGAGGATGCAAGGTCTAAACCCTTCTCTAGGGGCACTAAGGAGAAAGTCCATAGTTTTGGCCGAGAGAGAAGAGCGGTCAAGACGATGAAGACTACATGCCAAATGCTCTAGGCGGGAAAGTAACATGTCAAAAGGGACCATGTCAACACGTTTGTACACATTGATGTCAGACAATTGTCGATTTCCCTCGGCAAGATACCAAGTTCGATCGAGCAAGACAACACCAAGGTTCTTGTCGGCAGGTTTAATGACAATGTTACGATCCTTTTTAAGGGACAAAAGGGCCCTAAGTTTCCAACCAGTGAGAGAGCAACGAGGCTTAGGCACGGATTGAAATCTAGAAGCAATCCATCTTCTACTCGAAGAGATGAAATCCTCAAGCAAAGGATGGGCAGGATCAGGCACGAAGTCAGGGTTTGGGAGGGCAAGGTCTATCAGAATCCCTAAACATCCATCTAAGTCTAATGGAGTGGGAGAACTCGTCAAAGGAGCAAAGGATATCCCCAAGCGACAAAGGATGAGGGTTGGGAATATAGTTGAGGCCAAGAGAAAGGAGTCTATGCTCACATCAGGAGAGAGTTTGTGGGAGGAGAGGTTATGTATGCTAGTACTTGCAACAAGAGTGTCAATCATAGAGGGAGTCAACCCCAAAAAGACATGTAAAGCATAACCATGAGGATCCCATAAAGCCTTCCAAAACATATTTCTCATCCTATGACCTTTAGATTTAGACTTAGAGTTGGAGTGTTTATAAGAGAAATTTAAGTGTTCTTGCGGGAACCAATTGGGTTCCCGGATGCTTGGGCGAATCTCCCTTGGGAAGAGGAAGGCTGGGCAGTGGAATGGGTGGGAGAGATCCCATTTTGCCCTTGCCCGTTTCCCGAACCTTTAGAGGTGTTGGGATTCCTCGAATTTTGGGAGTTTCCCATGGATCTAGAATTTTGATTCCACCTACACTGCCTTTTTGGGGGAGTTATTCCTTTTGGTGACATTTGACACTCACCTCTAGGGTCACTCTTCATTTGAGGAGAATCCATGGGGTTATTAATAATAGAGCCCTCATTAGGATCTCTCAAGTTGGCGGTGGTTTCATCATCTTTTTCTTTTTGATCCACAAAGGACACTTGTTCCTTTTCCTCCTACTCTTGTTGTCATTGGAACCATCTGTGGCTTTAGGAGTAGGGGGGGACTTTTCTTTCTTTTTAAGACCATATATAGATTCTATGCCAACAATAAGCTTAGAAAAACGTTGATCTAACTCCTTATTTATATATTCACATACAATTTTTTCTTTGGGCATGTTGTGCGCATCGTGAGTTGCTTCGTCACGTGCATTGTGGGCCTCTCCAAGGGCATTCTTTCTAGCTTCCGTGACTAGCCTTCTGTTAGCGATTAGAAGGGCGCATTCACCCTGGAAGGTGTGAAACGTATCCTCCTTAGCGCTATCGAGTCTAGCTTGTAAAGATGGGAGAGCAATAGAAGGAATGTTGGCATCATCGACACAAGTTTTTATAATTGAGTCTAGCCTAGCCTGGAGGAGAGAGAAAGCCTCTATGGAAGTGAATTTTTTTAAAGAGTCTAGCTCATTAGTTCTAGCTTTCAGTAAAGAGTTTGCGCTTTTTCTCTAAATTCGTTAGTGGCGTCCTTAAGCTCATTTTGTAGAATGATGTTGAATTCATCGCTTTCTACCATGAGGATCCCATAAAGCCTTCCAAAACATATTTCTCATCCTATGACCAGGTTTAGAGTTTAGGGTTTAGGGTTTTGGGGTTTAGGGGTTTAGGGTTTAGGGTTTAGGGTTTAGGGTTTAGGGTTCAGACACTAGGCTTTGTTTTGCCTGAGGGTACCAAGGCGCAGCTACAAAGAAGACATGAAGCCCTCACGCCTGGTACCACGCTCTGCCTCATGCTGCAGTTCACGGGGACTCTCACGACAGCATTCACGGCCCAGTTCACGGCTCAGTTTCACGCCACGGGCCAGATCACGCTGTATCTCACGGGAGTGTCTCACGAGAGCTTCCACGCTGAACTTCACGGCTCCCTCCTTTGGTTTCACGCTGAAGACCACGGCACACCCAGAGTCATGTCAAGAAGTACACAGTACAGTGGTAGTTGGGGTCATCGTTCTGGCATTCCTTGCAGAGCACCGGAAATCTTTTGGAGCTGTACGAAACATCATTGGTGTCAGAATCCTCCTGCAGTGTACAGAGTCCTTGGCAACTCTATCATCATTGTACTCAGGGGTTCCCGACTATATAAGAAGATGCGCTCTTGTGAAGAAGTTTGGTTCTGAAGCAGTTGCTGCTAAGCTGAAGACGTCTATTCCTTCTCTTGCCTTCTGTTCTTAAGACCCAGTCTTGCCCTGTGTTGCAGACTGTTTCATGTATTGTGTTTTCAGATATAATGAAAGGCCCTTTTGTCTTCTTCAGTTCTGTTGCATAAGTGTTTTGTTGAGTGAGTTGATATCTTAAGTTGTGTTTGAGTTTATGTTCTAAAATCCCGCGTGACAGCATTCTTTGTTCAGCCAAATCTCCTTAGCTTGCAGAATCAGCTTTTCCACCACTGAATTCGCTGAGCAGCTCTCTGCCCGAATCCGTGTCTTAACCATGGTGGAACATCCCTGGAGAGTAAGGCCTCACAGGGATCCTTGTGGCTGGGTCTAATACTCTGTCACTGCGTGAGGGCAGAGTATGGGCATGACACCTGCTAGGGAATGTGACGGCAGCTTGCTAGAGATTGGTGAAGGCCTCCTGCTAGAAGTTGGCGAGGACATCCCTCCAGTTGGGTTCAAGTCATATAAGAGTAGTGGTCACTCTCCAGACACCCATGAATAGCATGTGCCTCCCTTGGAGGGAGGAATCCCTACCTGCTCCAGCTGGACTCGAGAGATGTAACCCAGTAGTAGCCCCCTTGGCTGCGTACCCGGAGAGCTATGGTCAAGTCCCAAGACTTATCAACCCACACTGCAAAGTGTGCATAAGAGGGGCGGATGGAGTGAACTACCCAACGGCCATCTTTCCTTTGCCAACCAACTCCATTTTGTACTTCTGTCTGAAAGTACTTCTGGAGACCAAGCCGTCAGTCCAACCCTATGAGTCTGAGCCCGGGGTAGGATTCCCTTTATATTGTACTGACTATGCTTGCAGGGAATGGACCAGTGGTGGAGTCACCTGCTATGGTGACAGTAAGTATGGAGTTCTGATTGTATTTCTATGTGTGCTTTCGCAGCTAGGTAGCTCCCAAGGGAGAAGGAGTAATGGCACGTCCGCATCTCCCTGCTGAGCAAGGGTGCCACCAACCCCTATCAGTGATGAGTGGACGGCCTCCGAGGCAAGCCTGGCCTTCGGAGGGCAAGCTCCTAGCTTGTATACGGCATGGGGAGTCGTATAGGAGCAGGGGACGTCACAAATTTGGGGGCCAGGAATTTCATCAAGGATGTGGAAACAAATTGAAGCAATTCAGAAGATGTTTTTGAGAGAAGAGCTCGGGATAAGGGCGCAGATTCCTCATGCCATAATGCTTGCAAAGATAGGACTTTTTCTGCTTGAACTGGAAGGCCTATATCAAGCTATAAATTTTTATAACAGAGTTATAACACAAGACTCCAATAGGCTGTCATGCCAGGCTGTAGATTCCTTGGATTGGCTGAGAAACCTGAAGGCATGGTCGAGCAAATGGGGTTTAGACAGTTCCGCCTGGCCAAGTGATAAAGATGAAATTCGAGTTTTACTTCAAACATTGGCAGTGAATAAACTATGGGAAGACCCAGGAAAAAAAATGCAACAGTATCGAACAAACTTTAACCACATGGAGACATATGAGAGTCAATTCTATCTGAAAGCGAACATACCGCTAACACAAAGAAAAATGATAGCCAGATACAAGACCGGGTCACATAAATTGGAAATAGAGATGGAAAGATGGGCAAAAATCCCAATAGAAGAACGTGTGTGCAGAATATGCAACACAAGACAAGTTGAAGATCAAAATCATGTTTTCCTACACTGTTCAAAATACGCATACATCAGGCTTAATTATGGTGTACGAGCAGAAGATTTTTATTCATTACTTTCTATCAGGGATAGGTTCAATACTGTATACGTTTTATACGCAATACGTATTTTTCGTTTCATACGGCACAAATTTGACGTTTAATACGTCAAAAATACGGCTAAAAAAATTTCCGGCGTCGAAAACTTTCGCGTGTTTAAAACAACTGTTTAAACTTACGCTGCCAAGTCCGGTTCAGCGTAAAGCGAAATAGTATTTTTCGCCACGCGAACTGCATATAGTTTCGCTGCAGTTTAAATAAACCGCTTTCGCTTTACGAAAACATCTTCGCGTAGTTTAAACAAATTGCAAGCCACGCCGAACTATTTTTCGGTTAAAGTTTAAAACAACTGTTTAAACTTACGCGAAGATGTTTTCGCGTTTAAACAGATTGTTTTCGCTTCACGCGAAACTTTGCAAAGCATCTTGGGCCTTTTGCTAAGGGAAAAAACTTTTTGCGCCAATGTTGGGTCTATTTTGTGCGTGAAATATTATATATAAGGAAAACTTGTTTAGCTCTAGAATTAAGCCTTAACGTTGACTACCGTGTTGAGTCCACATACTCTTTGGGGAAACGGTCACCTTTGAGGTGTGGGTTATTGCGTCCCCGGCCCTCGACGCCGAATTGTGAAGTGAGATTCCTCCTTCACAGAGTTTTCCGACCTTGGGTTCCTACCCGCTCCTTAGAGACCTATAGGTTCCTCGCCCTTCACTTACGCTCAACCGGACGCCGATGTAACATATGCGCAGTGAGCTTGCTCCTTCGCACAGATATAGACGCCGGCCTTTAGTTTGGACGATTAAGGAGTCTTTACCCTTTAGCATACTAAAACAGGACACAGTAATTTTAGATAGCAGCAGGGATGCCACCGGTCATGCATCTACATCGTGCCGCCATGCCATGCATCCACATCCGGCGGCCGGGCGGTCATGCATCATCGCCTAGGGGTGCGCAGCCATTGCGCTGTCATGGCAGGCCACCGAGTTGGAACAAAGACGTGGAAGAATTATATGTCGAAATCCCGGTGGTCGAAAAGAGAGGTCCCGAGTGGGGATTTGTGAAGGAATTTGGTCGAAATGAGTGGCAATGTGTATTTTGTGGGTACATCGTTAATAAATGGATCCGCGACAAGAATACGAGCTCATCTTTTACGGATCCTAAAATTGGGGTGCAAACATGTACGGCATCTCACGACATACGACAAGATGCACTTGAAGTGTTGGGTCGAAAAAATATAGAAGCGTAAGAACACGCCCAAGGGATAGCCAAGAACCTTCACCATGCCAAGAAGAAGAGATCAATTACACCACCCCTCCTCAAATACCAACGCACCAACCGTAGGGTGGACTAGGGTCGATAGGTGGGTTAAGCACGCTTAAAAAGAATGGCAGAGACAATTCAGCTTAGTGGAAAGACGAGACTAAGCAAATGAGGGTTGACCAAATGCTTAACATCGAGCAACCTAAGAAGACGCAATTGAAGGTTGTAGAGGCCTTTCTATACGCCGGGTTGTCTCCACATATTTTGGAGCACAAAGCAATCAAAGAAGCCTTCCAGAAGTTGCCAAAGCAGGCCCAAATTTTTAGATTGCCTTCATACAAACATGCGAATAACAAAATGGTGGATGAAATTCATGGAAGAATGGTCGAGAGGGTGGAACTGAAGTTAAGTCGAAGTTATCAAGCCGCCTCTCTAGTCACCGATGGTTGGAGCAATGTAAATAAGGACCATCTTATAAATTTCATGATCGTGATATCCAGGGGGGCGGTATTCTTGAAAACCGAGAAACCAAAACCACCAAGTCACAGGAGATTGGATTTTTCAAAAGACAAAGGTCGTGATAGAGAGTTTTGGACCAAGAGAATATTTCAGTCGTAATGGACAATGCATCTAATTGTAAGTTAGCGGGTGAAATGTTGAGTCCTAATTTCCGTGATTGCACGCGACCACCACCGCCAATGCCATTGCCTAAACTTATTGTCAAGACTGGTTTTCACAAAGACGCTTGGTTCAAAGATCCCATTCAAAAAGGCCCGCCGCCTCTCGGAAATTCATCACAAAGAAGCCGCAATTTACGCCATATACAAGTCATTATGCGCCGAAGGCCCTTGCACTCATGAATCCCGGCAGACCCGGTTTGGTTCCAATTACATTTGTCTTGAAAGAGTGCTCGTGTGTCGACTCAATTATCTCGACCTTCAACCATACGTTCTTTTGAATGGGAGAGGAGGCGTAAGGGAAAAATGCTTCAAAACACCAAAGAAGAAGCCGCCGCTTCTTCGAGAAATGCTTGGGCTGAGACATTTTGAGAGGCGCTAAGAATGTTGTCAAGTGCATGCAACCTGCTTGTCATGCCATCAAAACCCTTGATTCTTCAAGGCAAGCACCGAAAGGTGTGGAGGTGCCGCACTCCATTCAATCCTTTCTAGAACGCGATGGCCCTAATGCACCCTTTGACAATGCTAAGCGCCAAGCAAAGACCGCTTAGAGACTTTAATGAACGATGGAAGAAGTCCTATAATGATCTTCATGGCGCCGCACATGCCTTAGACCCACACAACCATGATATGGACCAGCATACAGATAAAGAAGTGATGGTTTCATTGAAGAAGGTTGCAAAACGCTTTTACCCCAACAAATTTCCCTGACTACAAAGTTTTCATTGCCGAAGTTAATCAATACCGTAACTTGAGTGGAAGGTGGGCAGGTGAAGAGCTTCACGATGCACTGGAGAGTCACAAGAAGGAACCAAATATGGAATCTTATGTATGGTGGCAAGCCCATGGACAAAGTTATCGATACGCTACAGTGCCCTCGCGAATGACTATCCTCTCCTTGGTATCCTCCAATAGTGCAAGTGAGAGAAACCGAGTGCTTATAAATATATACATAGTGTGACACGAAATCGCCTCCCCATAAGAAGGTCGACAAACGTGTATATAACTTCTCAAACCGGGCGCTCTTTGAATCGCAACAATGGTGCAGCAGAGTTGATAAGCCGCAGCCTTTTCATGGATGCATTCTCGGCGGGAAGAGGACAACTTCAAGACAAAGAGGACGAAGCCGCTTGTCAGAAATGCCGCTAACCATGTTGACGAGGACATTCAACGACTCATTTTGTCGATGCCGAAGATGATTTAGACAAGAACATGTTCTCCGACAACTCGCACGACAAAATAAGATACGTAAGAGGAGTCGATACGTAAAGGCCAGTCCAAGTAATACAAGAGATCAGCATGAGGACTTAATGGTACGCGAGCCATCTGACTCTCCAATGCCAATGACCCGCATAAACAGCAACGAGTCGAAAAGAACACATCTCGAGGACGCTCCAAAGAAGGGAAAAAGGCCGAGGAGGTTGAGCCTAGGCCACCGCGTAAGAAGACGGAAGTGCGATGATGAAATTGATGAAGACGGTGATGTCTAGAGAGAGGAGGTGATGACTACCCTCACCGGGCCTATTGTAATCGTGGTATGAGGATGTTCAAAAACTATTGTAACCATCCCGCACTATGAATTAAAAGTAAAGTTTTTGTTACAAGTTTTTGTCTTCCATATATTTCGCTACCTTGTGGAATTTTCCTTTCATGTATGATGTTTGTTTCATGTATTGTATGATGGTTCATGACTAGATAGGTACACGATCCACTCTCCAACCATCGGATACACGATCCACTCTCCAACCACTAGATAGGTGAGTGCAAGCATGGGTCACCTGATATCA
Source organism: Isoetes taiwanensis (assembly GCA_021234155.1). Classification (NCBI taxonomy): domain Eukaryota; kingdom Viridiplantae; phylum Streptophyta; class Lycopodiopsida; order Isoetales; family Isoetaceae; genus Isoetes; species Isoetes taiwanensis. The sequence goes on along the minus strand of JAJEKV010000110.1, from coordinate 159,528 downwards.
AAGTCAAAGCATCGAGAATTTTCCAATCTTGCTCACCCAGCTTCAGGACAATGGAACTTAGCATTCAAGCTAAGCTACATTGCCCAAAGAGGCGGGAAAGAAAGAGTGGGAAGTGTCGCTTTTGAACTCAACACAATCAACTCGAAGCTATCTTATTTTATGTCGAACTTACCCCCAAAGACCGGGTTCATGTATGATAGTTCTTTCTATGTTTCTTTCATGTGTAACCGCTAGCCCTCTCGAAAACCTTCCTTGGATCAGACCCGCCTCGACCCTCCGCTGTTGCTTGCTTGCCTCTTCGCATGCCGTAATCTTGCCGATGAGAAGTAATCACGCATGCGAAGGGGCCAAACAGCCTCGACCAGCCCGACGAATCTGATCCATCGAAGGTTCACAAGGTACTTCGTCCCATCCAAAGGTCCATTTCACCATCCAAAGGTCCATTTCACGCTGTGTTTGGAATCGATGAAGCATTCCATCCCTCCCGCGAAAGCAACCATAGCCGGGTAAGGGAGGCATGCGTGATTGCATGTTGAGCATTGCATACCGGGCGCCTCGTATAATATATCCATCATTTGATGGACGTAACCCCTTACGCCCATCATCCAATCCAACAAACATCTCAAATGCACGATGTCCACACCCTAAGGCATACCAACCAACTTGGGTCGATTATCCGCGACATACTTGACAATATCTAAAGTCTCCGCTTTTACATCATCCCACCGACCGTCATATAGGTATTCGAGGGAGGTATGAAATACCCTGCCCTTGGAGACTCTAAGGGATCAGAATCTAAAACTCTTGATATTGTGCGCATATGGTCATTGTCTATTCTCAACACCGTATTTTCCCTACCCAAAGCTGCAAGCTGATTCTTTGTGTCTAGTAATTCTGCAGCCATCTTGTCATGAGCATTTGCACGATCTTTTAAGCGCACATTTTCCTCTGACAAAGTGAGGTTTCGACTTCTTTCATTCTCTAACTGAGCCTTCAAATCTACCTCATCTGTCACTGCACCTGCTGCTTCAACCGACGCTACCTCTAAAAGTTTTATGGCATCTTGAAGCAAATAAGTTATAGTCACGGGCTCATCACCAAGAGCGCTTTCGGAATCCTCCGCGAACCTTCACTCTCTTGTCGCTACCACCGCCACTTCCTTGTTTCCACTTTCTAATCGCATAATTTACTTACCTCCCCTCTCACAATCTCATAGTACACTTGCTTGGCAAATGTCTTATCAATTGCGTGGTTTTTATCATTGTTCCTTTCACTTGCACCCACCTCTCCAAAGCTCTACCTCCGGACCGCAGGGATCTTGCAGTCATATGCCTTATACTTACCTCGCTTCCCGCTTGGCTGGTCAGTCGTCGTCAAACCGCTTTGGCGCCTAAATTGGCCTCGATATCGCCAAAATCGGCTCCATGCGGGCAAACAGCCGGGCCCATGTCACATGCAACTCCATGCACCTCTCAGAATTGTGACACCTTGTTTCTTGGCCACTTCTCCATTGCCCTCAACCTCAACAACTCTTTTCAAGACGCCACTCATTCATCCTAGCATGTTCCTCTTTTTCAGAATCAAGTTGTGCCCCTAACCTCGACAATCAGTAGGTAGGGAAGGGAATACAAACTCATCTCCTTCTCCTGAGTTCTCAAAATGGACGGCATCTCGAAGTCGCCCTCATGTCCCCGTTTCACCAACATCTTCTCCCGGGTGAGACGAACTCGTTGGTTGTTCGACATTCTTTTGGCATGGCACTAGACAAGTTGTGCAATAGTATTCCAAAGAAGTAGGCTTTACGTTAACTGCGTGAAATAAACAACAACTCAATATGACTTACAAATTATAAAAATAAAAAAGTGCAACAAAAAATAAACATAGCAATGCCAAAGATGTTTTATTAGAGTATTTTTCGCAATTGCTCAATCAATATTTTTTTGGTTGGCGCATAAGAGAGCTCATAAATGGCACGCTAAAAGCGTGACTTGGTCCAAATTTTGGTCAAGATCGTCTGCTACCGACCCAACTTGAGGAATCCAACTGATTCCGCTTTGGGGTCTTGTGCAATGTGTTGGAGAGCAATTCCAAGTGCTCGCGATGGTGTTCAATGGTTGGTTCAGATCAAACTTGCGTGCCTTGTCTCGTATTGGGGATTCTGCACAGTGCTTCAAATAATCGCACATGTTTCGAAACCTCTGGGTTTGTTCATTGGTACCCATGGTCTCCAAGAAAGAATGCTTGCGTGCAAAATCAGCAAGGTAATAAATAAAATAGGCTGCCCCTAAGAGGTCAAAGTCTACCTTTGCATTCATCGTCTTCGCTCCATCTTTGTTTGGACCCCAATACAAATCATCGTGCATGTAAGGATAGGCAAGCCTTTCATTCTCAATTGCCTTTTGGCAGCCGCATCCATGTTTTGTATGCCCACCGCTTCACTCCACAGGCTGCTCGCCTTATTAACCGTTCTTCTCCCCACCACATATACCAATATAAACAGCCTGGGGTCCGTGCAGCCTCTCTCTTTCCCAAATTCAAAATGAAGCAAGACATTGCCAGGGTGCAAGTCCATGTGTAAATGGTGCTCTTTATGAAGCTTAAGCAAGCCGCTTAAAAATGACATAGTTAGATCACCCACTCTTTGAGCAACATATAACTCTTGCTTTTTTCGTTGCTCAAGCTTATGGACGCCGACCTCGACAAAGAGGTTTATACCCTAGTCTCTTAAATGCATGCCCCGGCAAAGTCATTATCTCCATGATTCACAAAAAGAGATGCACAAGAACCCCCATTCCAAAGGGGAAATATCAACCCCGTTTACCAACCCGGTTGTAATGCCAATGCAAATATGATAGACCCATGTCTAACCTTTGCATTTGTGATTCCCTCATGTTTTTCATCATGGCCTTTACTATCACATCGCCCGGCCGTACCTAACCGCACGCCATCATTCTCGAATTTAAACACAATAGGGTTCGCCTTTTAAGAAAACTAGAACCCGTGATATTGCATTTGAATACCGCTCCATATGTTCCCGAACCAATTCGGGTCTTGTTGATTATTTGAGAGTAATCCACCATTGCAAACCATATAGTCTTGGCATCCGCCTTTTTTTCTTGCTTCCCACTCTTTATCGGGCTTCACCGGACGCTTTGGCTCTAATAGTCCGGTGCCGGGGATAGGTTCAATATCAGATAATGCTTTTATACGCAATAATGATTTTTTCGCTTGATACGGCACAAATTTGACGCTTAATACGCCAAAAATACGCCAAAAAATTTCCTACGTCCGAAAACTTTCGCAGTTTAAAAACAAATCGCTTTCGCTTTACGCTGAAGTCCGGTTCGCGTAGTTTAAACAAGATTTTTCGCCACGCCAACCGAAAATAGTTTCACAGTAAAGCGAATGAACCACCATTCGCCGAAAACATCTTCGCCAGTAGTTTAAATAATAACTTCGTAGTTTAACGCCAAAATATATATATATAGAAAACTTCAAGGTGAAGTTTAAAACTTCGGCTTACGCTGAACCGCCTTCGCAGTTTAAACACAAAAGAATGCTTACGCTAACAAAAAAAGTTTCGCGCAGAAGTTTAACCTTTATACTTCACGCCGAAAAGAGTTTCGCGAAGTTTAACATTAAGGCTTCGCCACGCCGAAAGCCGGCGAGGGATTCGCGTAGTTTAAAACTTAGACTTCTCACACGCCGAAAGAAAGTTCGCCGCTGTAGTTTAAAACAGTATAGGTTTCGTCTTGTTGGACTTTTTTCCCGGCCGGGCGAAAGTATTAAATACAAAAAATACGTATTTTTCCCAAAAAATACGTTTTTTTGCACTTTATACGCCCCAAAAAATAGTTTCATACGCATTTAACCTATCCCCGGTCTCGTACCACACTTTCTTAACTAGGTGGGGGTTGATGGGTTTCCTTTCTAAGCTTTCGATTGGTCCAAGCCGTGGTTCCATTCCACGCCCTTTATCTTTCAAAGACTCTCTCTCTGCCGACTAGTTAGATTTGCTAATGCATGTATCATGTTTCCAGTTGTACGGGATACATTGCCATCTATCCAAGCATACCTTTCGTAATCAATCTTTTCGTGTTCTAGGTCTATCATTCGAGGCCCAAAAGCTCTTTCAAAGATCTCAAGATGAGACCTCGAGTGGAAGTCTAGCCATCCTTCTTCTCATTTGTGGTAATCAACTCTAACTTAGATGGGGTGGCAAAGACAGATTCGCCACAAAGCCAATTCATTAAAGCAGTCTTAGGTTGGACCATGGTTGTTGGGGTCTTGATCTTTTCCTTTGCATCTTAGTAGAGGGCTCGGCCTCTACATTGATGTGGGGCTCGCTTCTACCCTAGGTCCTTCTCTAGGGCTCATGTGAGGCTCGCTACTTGTAGTCTAAGCCCGCCTAACTCTTGTGGATTCATAGCAACTTTAGAAGAAACTGTATAGATAGCGATATGCCAACCGTAGTAAAGCAAAGATCAACACCTAAGAGTCCGAGAAAAAAAAACCGACTTTTAGTGAATGTTAATAAGCCTTGAAATGGTTCATTAAGATTTTAGTAAACTACTAAGTTTCAAGCTTGACGCTTTTAGGCACTCTACTCGGTTCCAAGTTGAGGGTTATAGGCACTCTATAGTTTATCTAATGAGTTTGACAGCTCCGGTATATGCAATGCATTTTTCTCACTCTCTTCCACAAGTTTAACTTATGATCTGATCCAAATCATCGACTCCATTGGGAAACTCCCTCGCAGAGGTTGGCAAAGACTCAACTCAACATATTGCATAAGACCACCTATCGGTCACGAATATTTAATGAAATATACGCCACTCCCTATATTAGTGATGGACTTTCACAACAACAACACCGCCGAAAAATAGGGTATATCTCATTAAATATTCTTCCTCGACCGACCTTCCATAAGAGTACAACACCCACCCTTTAGCACCACAGTGACCGGCCAACAAGCGGGAGAGGGCTATACATCTAAATGGGAGGTTGACCCTAGCAATCCTCAACATCAGCAATGACACCCACCATCGGCATGGCACAATTAAATGTGGCACGCCAGGGCAAGGGTCACCGCCTCGAAAGGATCACTCAACTTCTAACCTAGCCAAGGATCACTCTCTACCCTAACTACTACCGTTGTCGATGAAAGGGTAGGCAACCAAAAATTTTTTTTTATTTTTATTTCTATTTCATTATTTTTTTCCTTTTATTTCTATTGCATTTTATTTTTTTTTTTTTTTTTTTTTCTTAAAAAAATCACCGATTCAACCATAGGTCGAGACGCCGCCATCGCCACGCCTCAATGGAGGGGGGCAATGCAAGGGCCTCACTATGGAGGAACCCTAGACCTACAATTAAAAAAAAAACGTAAAACTACCTAGGTTTGGCTAAAAACTAAGGGAAAATGAAAAAAAAAGGCAAAAAAGGCAAAAGTTGTGGAGCAGGCTTGTGTGGTTTACCTTGTTCTCACAAGCAGTAAATAACGTGAAACGCCTCCGAAATATATATAGAAACCTTCGCGTAGTTTAAAAACGCCCGGCTTCGCTTACGCTGAACCGCCCTTCGCTGCCAAACGAAAGAATGGCTTACGCTGAACAAAAAAGTTTCGCTGTAAAGTTTAACCTTTATACTTCGGGCCACGCTGAAACTAGTTTCGCGTAGTTTAACATTAAGGCTTCGCCACGCCGGGGCCGGCGCGAGGGATTCGCCGTGTTTAAAATCTTAGACTTCGCTTACGCCGAAGAAAGTTCGCCAGTTTTAAACAGAAGGTTTTCGCTTTACGCCAAACTTTTTTTCCGGCCGGCGAGTATTAAATACAAAAAATACGTATTTTTCCCAAAAATACGTATTTTTGCACTTTATACGTCTGAAAAAATAGTTTCATACGTACAGAACCTATCCCTGCTTTCTATAGCACCAAAGACTGGGACCGTATATAAGAGCGGTGGACGCACACCGTTCCTTGCTTTTAAAGTTGTAACTTTGCTGTTTTTCATGTGCTCCATGGCCTCTCCAGGCCCAAGTGAGCAATAGACATAATGATGATGATGATGATGATGATGATGATGATGATGATGATGATGATGATGATGATGATGATGATGATGATGATGATGATGATGATGATGATGATGATGATGATGATGATGATGATGATGATGATGATGATAGTATTAAAGACATAAGATTTCCCAGGCTTTTGATGCATTATGTGTGTAGACAAGTTGCGTGATCCATGCTCAAAGGGCATAAAACTTCCCAGCCTTTTCATGCATTGTGTGTGCTAATCAATACTCTTAGAAGCAACTAGCTTTGCTAGAGTATTTCCCCTTGTAGAGATTCACCTTTCCCAACTTTTGTTGTTTGTCCATAGTATAGTCTATAGATTGATATTAAAGGCATAAAACTTCACCAGCATTTTCATGCATTGTGTGTATTTAGCTTTATTGTTTGTCAGTAGTATACTCTGCAGATTGATATTGAAAGCAGAAATCTTCCCAGCCTTTTCATGCATTGTGTGTATAGACAAGCTGCATGATCTATGCTTGGAGGCATAAATTTTTTTCCGGCGTTTTCATGCATTTTATGTGCTAATAGATATTTTTGAAAGAAAGTAACTCTGCTACCCTCTTGCATAAAACTTTCTGGCATTTTCATGCATTGTGTAATAGATATGTTTGGTTTCTTCGTTTCCAAAGGAACTTAAATTTAACTTTAGAGCTCCATTTTGATGTTACAAATATGATGAGTTTGGAACTGCATTTTATACTCTGTAGCGGCTTGTAGAATAAGGTCTGTCTGAATTTTGACACTAATTATAAAATTGTGGTAGGGGGTATAGTTGAATTTTGATAATTTATTGTACAAATATAGTAGGGGGTTTGGAGGAATTTATAGAACTCAGTATACATATATGGTAAGGGGTGTACCTAGAATTTTTAAAAATTTCCGTATAAGGGATTTTTTCTAGGTGTTTAACTGTAGGAGGGGTGCCCTTTCCCACGGGGCACCCTTCCTACAGTGTCCAGGGAGCACTCCCAGTTAGACGTCGTGATACATCCAGGCATTTGCATTTTCCTACATAATCTAGCTTTTTTTTTTTTATGCCGAAGTTAGTAATGCATGTGCCTCGAGGCATGCTCCCATTGTCCAATGGAATATATAACCCTTAATTGTCACGATATGTGCAAGATGTAAATATTTTGCCATGTCACTATCTGACATGCTTTCCCTAAGTCATCATGGTTCCTTGAGTTCCATTCCTCGATTGGTAGTGGTTTTTATTCCTTTTGGTGTAAGGAATAATGGAATATTCCTTAGACCCAAATAAATAAACCCAAATGGCTCTCATTATTGAGCAGAAATTAGAGGATTGGGAAACAGATACGCTCCTTCAAGGATACACATGATGTTCTAGCAATTGAGTTGGAATGGAGTGGTTATGCACGACAACAAAGAATCGCCAAGAGCGTGCCCCTTCCCCAAGCCGCACCCTCCTACAAAGGTCCGTGGAGTACCCCTAGTCGAGCGCATAAGACGCCGCGGATACATCCAGTGTTTGCATTTTCTTGCATAGTCTAGCTTTTTGGGTTGCCCCGGGAGGGCATACCCTTATATTGGTGCGGTGGATTCCTATTCTTGTAGTATATGCTGATTGTGTGGCCTTGATTGTGTTTTGGGCTCGATCCGACGGTTTGTAGGCATTTGTTTCTTGGTGTTATTCGTTCGAGGATACTTGTGGAAGAATAAGAAGCCTTTTTAACGTCACACCACTAGGCAGCGTCCAAAAGACATGTGACAAAAAACAAAAGAACAAAACGAACAAGGGCATGAAGCCCAGACCAAACAATATGTGGCCTTTATTGTTTGCATAGCTTAGCATTAGAGAAGGATCTGACTATTCACTGGAGTTGAAGAATCTTTAATAAAAATATAGTATTAGCAAGGTTTGAACCCTAACCAAATGCAAATTATCTAAGCCTATACCAACCAGGGATAGGTTCAATATGCTGTACGTTTTATACGAAATACGTATGAATTGTATGATACGGCACAAGTTTGCCGTATAAAACGCAAAAAATACGACAAAAAACAATTCCGGCGTCGGAAGATTTTCGCGTACGCGAAAACAACAAAACAGCGTACGCGAAAATTTTTTCGCGTACGCGAAACCTTTTGCACCGCGTACGCGAAACCAAATTTTTTTCGCGTACGCGAAAACCATGCCACAGCGTACGCGAAAAAAACTTCGCGTACGCTAAGGCGCTGTTTTCGCGTACGTGAAAAAATTTAAACTTCGCGTACGCGTTTTTAATCGTGTACGCGAAAATTTTCGAGTTGTTTTGCCCAGTTTACTAAACAAAAAGAATGTTTGCGCCACTGTTTGGCCTGTTTTGTGGCACTGTTAATAGTATATATAAGAAAAACGTGATTAGCCCTAGAATTCACCTCGAACGTTGACCGCCAGGTTGAGTCAAAATACTCCTTGGGAAACGGTTTGCCTTTGAGGTGTCGTTTTTCGTGTCACGAGCCTGACGTTGGATACTGGAACGTGAGGTTACTCCGTCCCAGTGGTTTCCAGCCTTGGGTTCGCACCTGCTTCCATAGAATATCCTATACCCCTTGATTCTCGCACGGAACGTCGACGTAACATATGCATTGTGAGCTTGCTCCTTTGCATAAATACGTCTTCCTTTAGTTCGTGTAATCAAGGAGTCAGATTAAATTAAGAGACATTGTCAGTCGGGTCCGAGCAATGGTGGCTACTGGTCACGCATCTACCTCTGGAGGTGCAGGCAGCGGTCATGCATCCACCTCTAGAGGTGCGAGGACTGCGTGTGCCCGTGGCAGGGCCACGGGGACTGCAACTCGTCCACGTGGTCGCGGTACTGGAGTTGCGGGTCGGAAAAGAGGCCCAGAATGGGAGTTTGTGAAAGAGTTTGGCGTAAATGAGTGGCAATGTGTGTTTTGTGGATACTCATCGGTAAATGGTTCTGCAACAAGAATTCGAGCTCACATCTTACGTGAACGAGACGTCGGTGTCGCAACTTGTACTGCATCTGCTGACTTGCGAAAGGATGCCATTGAAAGATTGTCTCGACTGGATGGGATACGCAAAACGAAGAATAATATGAGAAAAAGACGAGTTACGAATACTCAAGAGCAGTGCCGGGCAGGAGAAGACGAAGATAACTATACCACCCCCCCTGTTGGGACAGCATACCAATCAGAGGGTGGACTAGGGTCAATAGGTGTAAGCACGGGAGAACAGAGAATGATAGAGACAATTGAAATAGTGGAAAGACAGACGAAGCAACAGAGGGTTGATCATTGCTTAACATCAGAGCAATGAAGAAGACGCAATTGAAGGTTATAGAGGCATTTTTATATGCTGGGTTGTCTCCACATATTTTGGAGCACAAAGCAATGAAAGAAGTCTTCCAGGAAGTTGCCAAAGCAGGACCGGCTTTCAGATTGCCTTCATACAAGCATGCCAACAATAAAATGGTTGATGAAATACATGGAAAAATGGTTGAGAGGGTGGAGATGAAGTTGTGTCGTGTGACTGAAGCGCGGCTAGCTTCATTAGTGACTGATGGTTGGAGCAATGTAAACAAGGACCATCTTATAAATTTCATGATCGTATATCCAGAGGGTTAAGTATTTTTGAAAACCGTAGAAACCAAAACTAACCAAGTGACCAGAGATTGGATTTTTCAAAAAACAAAGGCCGTGATAGAGAGTTTTGGACCAGAAGGCTGGCTTGGCAAAGGACTTAAAATCCTTGTAGGTCTTCTTGTTCCAAATCAGAGTAATCAGATTGCCAAAGGACTGAAAATCCTTTCTGATCACTTGTAAAATCAATGTCAATATCAAACCATCTCATTTCTCCTACAACTCCCGATCAAGAGAATATTTCAAGTTGTAATGGATAACGCTTCTAATTGCAAGCTAGCGGGTGAATTATTGGAGTCTGAATTTCCAGGATTGCATGCTACTAGTTGTCAATGCCATTGCCTGAATCTATTGCTGAAGGACTGGTTCTCACAGCACACGTGGTTCAAAGATCCCATTCAGAAAGCGCGTCGGCTTGTAAAATTCATCACAAAGAAGCCGGCAATTTATGCCATGTACAAGTCATTGCGTCAGAAGACCCTAGCACTCATGAATCCTGGGCAAACTCGATTTGGTTCCAATTACATCTGTCTTGAAAGAGTGCTGAAGTGTCGTGATTGGATTATCTCAACCTTTAATCATACAGAGTTTTTTGATTGGGAAAGGAGGCAGAAAGGGAAAAATGCTGTCAAACACCGACAACAAGCTGCTGCCCTTCGAGAAATGCTTGGGCGGGAGACATTTTGGAAAGGTGTAAAAAATGTTGTGAGGTGCATGCAACTTGTTTGTCATGCCATCAAAACCCTTGATTCTTCGAAGGCAAGCACTGAAAAGGTCTGGAGGTGTTGGCACTCCATTCAATCCTTCCTAGAACGTGATGGCCCCAATGCGCCATTTGACAATGCTAAGCACGCAGCACTACTTAGAGACTTCAATGAACGATGGAAGAAGTCATACAATGATCTTCATGGCGCCGCGCATGCCTTAGACCCACACAACTACGATATGGACCAGCATACAGATAAAGAAGTGATGGGCTCGTTGAAGAAGGTTGCAAAAATGTTCTATCCCAACAGCTCGGACTACAAGCTTTTCATTGCCGAGTTAACTGAATACCAGAACCTGAGTGGAAGGTGGGCAGTTGAAGAGCTTCATGACGCACTCGAGAGTCATAAGAAGGAACCAAATATGGAATCCTATGCATGGTGGCAAGCCCACGGGCAAGTTACTGATACCTTGCAGGCAATTGCAATGACTATCCTCTCTTTGGTATCTTCCAATAGTGCAAGTGAGAGGAACTGGAGTGCCTATAAGTATATACACAGTGTCACCCGCAATCGCTTGCTACATAAGAAGGCGATAAAACTTGTATACAACTTCTCAAACCGGGCGGCTATTGAATCGTGAATAAAGGGTACATCCAAGAATCGATAAGTTACGCTTTCCTTTCCCCGGATGCGATTCGAAGCGGAAGAGGACAAATTTCGGCGACAAGTGAGGACGAGCTGCTTGCAATAAATGATGCAAACCATGTTAATGAAGACATTCAATGTACCCACTTCGTTGATGACGAAGATGATATAGGCCAAGCCATATTCTCAGATGAGTCAGCCGAAAGCGAGGATACCGAGGAGTCTGATACAGAAAGGCCAGTTCCGAGCAATGCAGTTGATGACTTGACTGGCCTACGTGATCCAACGGACTCACCTTCGCGCTTTACCTTGACAAACAGAGAACGGGCTAGAAGAAACACGTCTCGAGGACGTTGCACTAAGGGAAAGGGTCATCGGAGGTTGAACCTAGGTACCCAGACAGAAGAGGATGGAATTGCAAATGATGAAACTGACGAAGAAGGCGCTGCCTAGAAAAATGTTGTGATGAGTATTTTCAGTTTGTTGTAATTGGTCTTCAGGATTTTCATACTATTGTAACCGTCCCTGGCACTATTAATAAAAAAGAAGTTTTTGGTTATAATTTTTTTGTCACAAATGTTTCGTTCATGTATGATAGTTCTTTCTATGTTTCATTCATGTGTAACATCAGTCGACCTAAGTGCCTAGAGAAACCTCGCACCCGCCAAAGCCAAATTGACTTCCATTGTCGCTTGCCTCTTCGCATGCCACAAAATCTTGCTGATGAGAAGTAATCTATGCATGCCAAGGGGTCAAACGGCCACGGATCAGTCGATACGACTCTGACGGATACGAGATTTCACTAGATACACGATGCACTCTCAAACCAATGATTATGCATCATTGTGTTCTATTACCTCCGTTGACCGTAGTGCCCTGAGAACCTTCCTCGGATCAGACCCGTCTCGACTTCCGTTGCTACTTGTCTCTTCGCATGCACCAGAATCTTGCTGATGAGAAGTAATCTACGCACGGGAAGGGGCCAAACAGCCTTGGACCAGCTGGGACGAATCTGATCCATCAGAAGGTTCACAAGGTACATGATCCACATCCTCCCAACCACTAGATAGGTGAGGCTTTGAATGCTATCAGATAATCTGTACTCTATTCCTCTGGGTCACCGGATATCAAAGCCAAAGCATCGAGAATTCCCAAATCTTGTTGACCCCGCCTCTTTGGACAATGGGAACTTAGCATTCAAGCTAAGCTACATTGCCGAAAGAGGCGAGGAAAGAAAGACTGGGAAGTCTCGTTGCTTGAACTCGTCAAACATGGATCTCAAATGAACCCACAGAATCACAAGCAACCACTAGGCTGATATCATCCGCTGCCACAATAAAAATAGAGTACTCAAAAACCTTGTTGCTTCTACCTCTAGAACGAACGATTTTTGCTCCGACCCCCATTGTGAGCCTCTTTGTGTAATATAATCTAGCAAAGTGACTAAGCTACATTGACACAGAGAGACTACACAAGAGAGTCAGAGCAAAGCTCGCTCTTTCTAGAGGAGGTAACAAGAATTTCGAGAAATCTATATTGTTTGCAACGAACAATATCAAGCCTGGTGAGTTGACAACCACTCAAGAGGGTCACACTCCAGGCTTTTTACCTTCTTTTCGATGTTCCTATTTATATATATCTAAAGTGCCCCCTAAAATGAGCGAGCGAAATCATCCCAGGGGGCACTCTAGATACAATAAACAGGACAAGCAAAAGAGACTAAGCCAGTCAGGATGGAAGAGACTAAGCCAGGATGAAAGAGACCTGAGTACAAGCATCGAGACTTCCCAAACCTTGCTTTCACCCCTCTTTGGACAATGGAACTTAGCATGTAAACTAAGCTACATTGCCCAAAGAGGAGGTCAAAGAAAGATTGGGAAGTCTCGATGCTTGAACTCATCAATCACTAACATCCAATTAACCCACAGATTGTTATCTTGTTTTATGTCGGACTTACGCCCAAAGACCTGGGTCCAAGCATCGAGACGTCCCAATCTTTGCTTTCACCCACCTCTTATGGACAATGGAACTTAGCATGTAAACTAAGCTACATTGCCCAAAGAGGCGGGGGAAAGAAAAACGGGGAAGTCTCGATGCTTGAATTCAAGAGTCAAAGCATCGCGGATTCCCAAATCGACCTGAGTGCAAGCATCGAGACTTCTCAAGCCTTGCTTTCACCCCTCTTTGGACGATGGAACTTAGCATGTAATAAGCTACATTGCCCAAAGAGGAGGGGAAAGGAAGATTGGGAAGTCTCGATGCTTGAACTCATCAATCACTAACATCAAATGAACCCACAGAATCGCAAGCAACCACTAGGCCTTATATCCTCCATAGCCACAATAAAAATAGAGTACTCAAAAACTTTGTAACCTCCTCTAGAACGAACGATTTTTGCTCCGACCCCCATTTTGGGCGTCTTTCTGTAATATAACCTAGCAAAGTATCTAAGATACATTGACACAGAGACACCCAAAAGAGAGTCAGAGCAAAGCTCGCTCTTTCTAAAGGAGGTAACAAGAATTTCGAGAAGTCTATATTGTTTGCTACGGAGAATATAAAGCCTGGTGACCTGACAACGATTCAAGAGGGTCGCGATCTAATTCAGGCTTACTCTCTTTTCGAGTTTCCTGCTTGACGTATCTAATTTGCCACCTAAAGTGAGTGAGCGATCTCATCCTAGGGGGCAAATTAGATACATCAAACAGGACAAACGAAAGAGAATAAGCCAGGGTGAGCGATTTGGAAGTCTCGATGCTTTTACTCCATCCATGCTACTCATTATACCTTGTTTGAAATAACGTCATTATACCCGTCATTATACCTTATTATCCATTCACAAAATGATACAGGTCAAAATTTTCTTTGTCTAAAAATGTAATGTCTCATGTTTATTGGTCATTTGGGTCAATATAAGCACCCTGCGGCCCTGGAGGCGGTGGTAAGAACTGATTAATGTCTGGCACTGCCTCTCCTTCACGCGGCTCCTCCACTCCCCTCCACAATTCCATCTCGCGAAAGGTTTGAAAAGTGTGCATCTGCCCATCCCTCCTGTGAGCAGTCAGATGTGGCAACGCTGGCATGCGACCTTGCATATTTAATATGACATATTGTAATTCAGGAAAAATCCATCCGTCTTGCATTGTTGGACAGAAGCGGCTTTGCAACATCCAATCAAGAACACATCGCATGTGCATACGATGCCCACACCCTAGAGTGTACCAGCCCACCTGTGTCAAGTTGTCACCACACAATTGGCAACGTCTGTAATCAACAACCTTTAGCTCTTCCCACTGACTCTCATACAAATACTCGCGAGGGAGATAGGATATCGACTGCTCCGAAGTCACCCTAAAAGGGTCAGAGTCTAACGATCTGGTCAAATTGCGCAAGTGATCGTTGTTTTCCCTTAGGACCGTTGCCTCTCTATTTAATGCCGCTAGTTGCCGTTTAGTGTCCTCTAATTCAGCCGCCATCTTGTCATACCCATCGGCACGGTTCTCTTCGGAAAGTGTTAGGTTACGACTTCTCTCATTCTCTAGTTGGGCTCGAATATCCACAAGGTCATTCACGGCTCCAGCCACGGCTACCCCTGCCACCTCCAAAAGTTGGATAGCATCTTGGACAAGGTATGTAATGGTGATAGGCTCACCATGTGACCCACTCTCGCTATCTTCCGATAGCTTGACCCTCTTGGTGCTGCCACTACCACTTCCTTGCCTCCATTTTCTACTCCCATAATTTACGGGCACTTCCTTCACAAGCTCGTAGTATACTTGCTGCGCAAAACTCTTACTAAACTCACCGTTGTGGGGTAAGGGTCACTTGGACATGGCGCTCGACTGCTTTTGCTCGAACCACAACAATCTTGCACTCGTGAGCCTTATATTTACCCCGCCTACTAGGCCACTCTCTTTCAAACTCATTCTTGTCCAAATTTGTGATTATATCATCGTAGTCTGCTCCATGCGAACAATAGCCAGGCCCTGCCTCGCCAGCTACATTATGCACCTCTATGATGGTGCAATTCTCCCTCTTTAAAACTTCATCCATCGCACGCAGCCTTCTTAACTCAGCCGTGCAATATTCATTCGCTCTTGCATGTGCTGTTGCTCTCTCCATCTGCCGAGCAGCTGACATTTTCGTTCTCCAAGCCTTGCTGCCAAGGAGAGGGGGTCCTCAAATTCGAGGGAACCAAAAGATCATGCTGATGCTGCTGCTCTGACGCACCCATGTTCTGTGGATGAGATTCTTCGTCCTGTTCCTGAGACATAATTATAGTGCTGACTTTTATAGGTGCGCTGACTCGTATAGGTGTGCTTTGACTTCTTGTCTTTATAATTTTTGTTAGCTGCGACATATAAAAAAGCACAAAATAAATAACACAAAAAACACACGAAAAGAAGAGCTAAGAGCATCAAACAAGTGTTTAATGAATTTATTTGGAATATTATGTAATACAAGAATGTTTGAATGTAAATTTATGGTCTTGTGAATAACAGAATATGCACGCTAGGCGTGACTAGGACCAGCTTGGTCTAATGCATCGTCACCACCCTGGCCAAGTTGAAGAATCCAATCTGATTCCAATTGTGGCCTCGTGCACGGAATTGGAGAGCAATGAAAACTGCTCCCATTGTGTCAAGTAGCTGGGCCATATCAAATTTTCGTGTTTTGTCCCTCATTGGCGACTCAACGCAATGTTTCAAATAGTCGCACATTCTCCGATGCTTGCCTTGCTGCTCCAAGTTTCCTATTGACTCCATAGTGCTTACTAGCAAAGTCAGCTAAGTAGTAGACAATGTACGCTGCCCCGTGTAAATCAAAGTCAACCCTTGCAGGCACTGTCTTCGAGCCACTACCAAAAAAAAGATCATCATGCATATATGGATGCCTGGCCCTTTCCATCTCAATTCTTTTCTTACCTTCACCATCCATACCTTTGTAATGCCATCGTTTTACCTCCACTGTCTCGTGAATCAACCTGGATTCACCCCAATCACAAATGCCAATGTATACAGCCTGGGGATCAATACATCCCTTCTCCTTTCCATAATCAAAATGGAGCAATATATTGCCCGGATGCAAGTCCATATGCAAATATCTTTCTTGATGGAGCTTTTGTAGCCCGCTACAGAATGACATTGCTAAGTCCCCAACCCTAGAGGCAACAAATAATTCTTTCTTTCTGCGCTCCTCAAGCAGCCTCAAGTCCGTCTCAACTCTGGGGACAGCTCCCAACTTCTTAAATGCAAGCTCTGCAAAGGCATTGGACCCATGACATGTAAAGAAGGTTGCCAACGAACCTCCATTCCAAAAAGGGAAAATTAAGCCTTGTCTTTCTAGGCCGGTTGTGCTACCAATGCAGCGTATTATACACCCGTGCCTAACTTGCATTCCAGACTCCCTCATGTTCTTCAACATAGCTTCCACTAACTTATTGGGTTCTGTAGTAGGCTGAAAATTATTATGTTGAAGTTTTACACAATAAGGTTCATCCTTAATAAAACTAGACCCTAAAATATTGCATTTATACACTGCGCCATATGAACCAGAACCAATTCGTTGTCTGTTTATTATTTGTGATGAATCTACCATGGCAAACCAAGTAGTCTTGGCATCTGCTCTTCTACGAGCGTCCCACTCCCTATCTGTCTCACCTGGACGTTTGGCTTTTATGGTTTGCGCCAACACTTTCTTAACAAGATGGGGGGGTTGATGGGCTTCCTTCTTTAATTTTCTGTTGGTCCACGTCGCATTCCATGTGCTGGCTTTTTCTTTCAGCTCTAGCCTCAAGCGATGATTACTCAAATTTGCAACTTCTGTGATCATATTGCCGGTAGTGCGGCTAATATTACCCACTATCCATGTATACCTCTCTTGCTCACTCTTTTCAGGCTCTAGCTCCATCATTCGAAGCTTAAAAGCCCTCTCGGCATCTTTTACCAGCCCTGCATGGTAGTCTAGCCATCCTTCCTCGCTGTTGGTAATCAATACCAAATCCTGAGCTGAGGCATTGCACAGCCGATTATACAACCAGTTCATGAAATCTGGTCTCAAAGTAGACCATGCTTGTTGTGGTCTACTTCTTTTTCTACACGGCAGTGCTGCAGAAGATGACTCAGGTTGCAACTCTGTAGCCTGTGTTTGAGACGCCAATGCCTCTACTGGTTGCGGCTCTATCTGAGACACTAATGCCACATTTGGTTGCGAGTTAACTTCCGCTCTCTCTTCTGAAGTCATACTGCTTGCTTTAAGGGATTGTCTAGCAAGCTAGCAAAATGCGACTCCACGACAATAGTACGCAAATGACAACAGCAACACCTACAAGTCAAGCAAAGATAAAACTTTCAATTTAGTGCTTAGCACATGAGAGTAAATCAACTCACTTTAACCAAAACAAAACGCTAATTTTATGCTTCCTACGCTAAGACCCTAACATTTTCATTAGTTCACAAGTATGTATGTAGGGTAACAAATAAAAGGACCAAAACACGATTTATAATCTATAGCCCAGCTACTGCCAAAATGCAAGGCTAGCAAGTTTTAAATGCATTGCACTTGTCCCAGGTCGCATTTCAAAAGACGAGACCAATCGAATGCTTATTAAAACATACACCAGTTCCTATATTAGTGTCGGAGTTTCATCAACGACACCATCAGGAACTAGGGTGTGAATTAATAAAACATTGTCGAACCCTTAATAAGAGTACAATGCACACCTTTCGACACCGCGTGACCAAGGCCAACAACGGCGTCAGGCGAGGGTTATACTCTCAATAAAGGGAGACCCTAGTTGCCTTAAGCTTCAGCAGTGCCACCCACCCTCGGCATGGCGCAAATAAATGCGGCAATACCAGGCAAGGGGCATGCCTATGCTCTTGGCAACGCGCAACCCTAAAAAGGCTCTAAACTTAATTGATACTAAAGTTGTCGCTTAAGGGAAGGCAACAATTTTTTTTTCTTTTTGGTTTCTTTTTTTTTTATTTTTTATTTTAGTCGTAAATTATTATTTGTCTTCAATTATTGTTTTTGGGTTGCCCCTAAGGGGGCAAACCCTCGTTTGTATTGGGTTGTGGCATATCCTGAGTATATGCCAGAATATACTCAGAATATGTTGATGACTGCTAAAAATCTATTGCACCCTGTAAATTGGCGGTCATTTCTGTTCATGGGCAGCTACTCTAAAACCGGCTAACTGGTGTTCTGGCAATGGGCGATGGTAGCTGCTGTAGCTCCAGATTCTTCCGAGGTCCTTAGCTGCACAAAGATCGCTGATTCTTCCAGATTCTTCCGAGGTCCTTAGCTGCATAGTTCCAGATTCTTCCGAGGTCCTTAGCTGCCCCTGATTTCTTCAAGAACTCAGGATAACATCCAGCTTTATTCATCAGGCTGCTTTTCAGAACGACAGCCATTTTACTTAGTGCTGATTTCTTGAATCAACGAGAATGTTGAATATATGTGAGTGCGCCTTTGTGGATTGCAGAAATATATGTCGGCCTTTTATAGAACGATGAGCACCTGCAGGAACTGGAACTGTTAAGAAAGAAGCGGGCTGCTTCCTGTACTTTTGAAAATTTCTTCATGATATAACGTGCATATCTGATGCTAACCGTTGTTCTGGCGATGGGCCATGATGGCTACTGTAGCTCCAGATTCTTCCGAGGTCCTTAGCTGCACAAAGATCGCTCATCAGCTGCACTGCTGGGTTCTTGGGTCCTGCGTTATGTGACCTCGCTCTACTAGGCAATAATTACAATGGCAAATGTAGGTCAGTGTTTACAACTTTACCTGCATAGTTCACAGCATCATTCCTAGCATCAACAGTTATTCATTATTTCGTACACATTTTTGCATTGCAGGCTATGGAGATATTCATGCTGTGAATGCTAGAGAAATGGTATTTGTTATAATTTACGTTTCCTTTGACATGATACTCGGAGCCTATTTGATTGGAAACATGACAGCTTTAATTGTGAAAGGATCTAGCACAGAGAAATTTAGAGATAAAATGACAAATGTGGTTAAATATATGAATAGACACTGTCTCAAGAGAACAACTCAAGAATCATGTACATCTCCAGTATGAAAGAGAACTTGCTGAAGATGCTGTGTTGGCGGGCTTACCAGTTTCTATACGATCAAAGGTAAAAGCAGAACTAAAAGTCTAGATGAGATGCAAGTCCGGAAATGGTATCTTGAGGATACATGACAGTATCAATGTAGAGTCTGGAAAAACTGAACAATTTATGTTAGGATGCATTCGAATTTTCCACTTACAGTCCCCTTTACTGCACTGATATGCAAGGGATTTGTCATAGGCCGGAAGGTGTTTGTGTTACTTCTTCTGGCTTACTTTCCTTTCTCATTTCGCTGCCTTGTTTCCTTTCTATGCAGCATCCCTAAACCCTGGTTGGCAGTTGATTGGAATGCAGAAAGGACAGAGTGGACAGGTTCTGGCTCCTTGTTTTAAAATCTTAGTTTCATTAGCCTTATCAAGTCACTGCAGGCCTTGTGAATCTATAAGTTTGGTCTTAATCGTGGTAGTGGACAGATAATTCGTACTGCAAGGCGTGTTGCATATTCTGCTTTTCTGATGGCAGCACCAAGTTGATGGAACTCGTATACTTTGTTGAGGTACACAAACTTTCAGTCAAACATGTCAATGTTAGTTGTACACGTTGCAGATTATTACAGAATGTGCATTGAATTGGATTGACTGTAGATACAAACTCATGTTGACTGTATGTCTGCTATTTTCACCGTTCTTACATGGAGGAGGGGTCATGTGACTTCTGAGGTACCAAAACCAGGGACCCCCAGCTTACATTGTAAAGGTAGGCAGTGTTGCTTGAGCTTGCCATGCCAGACAAGATGCGGACCTTCAGCAAATTCTTTAATTGGTCTACTACTGCCTTTTGTACCATAAATGGGCTAAACGGCAGTTCTTTAAAATAGAAAGTTACTCAGTTTTGAAGCAGAATTTTGGGCAAGATCATATGCACCCAGATCGACATATTCAAGTTCTTGCCTTCTTTCTTTTCAATTTTTTAGTGTGCACAGTCTTCTTTGGTAACGAAGATTAGAGAAGAGCAAAACTACGTATGAAGAACCATTAGTCAAAATGATGACTTAAAAAATAGCTGAAGCAAGTTCCAATGATCTCTTGTATTTCTGGATTGGTTGTTGAAGCCAAGAAAAAATGGGTTTCATTCAAGTGAACCATTTGCAGCCTAAACTTTTAGATCTAATGTGGAAAAAAGAATGATGTAATCATGGTTGTGGGACAGTCTCTTCCAGAACATTATGCATTGCTTGGTTTGCAAT
The DNA here is from genome assembly GCA_021234155.1 of Isoetes taiwanensis. Lineage (NCBI taxonomy): Eukaryota > Viridiplantae > Streptophyta > Lycopodiopsida > Isoetales > Isoetaceae > Isoetes > Isoetes taiwanensis. Next base: position 139,156 of record JAJEKV010000110.1, on the reverse strand, counting down.
ATGTATTTCCAAATCATTCAGGATTAACAATGTTGTCCTTCAGAATCATTATGCCTTGTCCTGGTCAGTTAGAGGTGTTAAAAAAGATTCCCAATTTGGCTGACTTTAGCTCAATGGGAAGTAAAAGGATGGTTGTAGAATTGGATAGGCATAAAGATGCCTTGATTGCTAGAGTTACACAGAGAAGAGGCTAGATCCTGCTGACTTGAGATCAAGTGTCTTCTGATATTGAAAGGGTTCAGTTAATGAGGAAATTAAATCATCTTTGCATTTGATAATTGATCATATTGTCATATTATTATGGTAATCCTTAGAAAGAGAAAAGTTTTGTTAAGTTCAATAAATATGATAAATGTGGTGAAGTGTGTTGATTCTGCACGTGCAGAATAAATGTATTTAGAATAAAGGACTGCATTGTGCGTTGCTAGAGAATGAAGCAGATATAAACTTTTCAAATCAATTGTTTTACATCTAGCAAACTAAGTAATATACAAATGGGCAACATATGAAGCAGATATAAACTTTTCAAATCAATTGTTTTACATCTAGCAAACTAAGTAATATACAAATGGGCAACATACTGACTATCCTTTACCGGACCTTTAGGAAGGACTAACATTCCAATTTGTGCTATAAATACTCTTTCAAGCAAATTGATATTAGACTACAATGCCTTTAAAAGTAAGCTTCAAATGTGATTGCCATTTTCCAATAATCAAAAGTAATGTAGTGGTTGTTGACAGCCATGGTTGTATTCCTAAAAAATCCTTTAATATACACTACTGGAACATAGCATTCACTGCTGCCTTAATCAATAATCCACTTAAAGTATATCAAGACCTACAGGTTTTTTGAATTTCTATCTGATTCTCAGGTCCAACTAATAGCATCACTCGAGCTTCCATGGCCATTTTGTCTTAAGCAATGAATAGTATGAAAATGCCTTCGACATGTTTACACTTGGACATTGTATGGTGCTCTCGTGAAATAATGCTCTAGGTAATTGGTAATTACACTCAAGTATGTTGCCTAGCCATGGTGCAAAAATCGAGCTGCATAATCATAGTTTAGATGTCATTACACATGTATTTCTAGTCTCACTTACTGAGAAATGTGCTACTCACAACAAGGCCCAACATAAAAGTGGAGATGAAGATACCCCAAAGAATGTTCCAAAAAAATGTGCACAAACATCGCAAAAAGTTCCAGGGTTTCTGCTATCTGTTAAAGTGAATTCACAGGTAGATGCTTTCTGAAAGTTTTGTGTACATTGATGAAAGAGTGAAGGATGAACAAAAAATGGGCATAACTATGGCCTATAAGCCATGTCAAGAACAGGTAATATGTCATCTGCAACATCTAAGACACTTGTGGAAACTAAATGGGCGTGACTATAGCTCATAGTAATGAGCCATGTGAGTGACAGGTGGCGTGCCAACACATGCCTAGTCATTTGCATCATAACATCCCCCGGCATGGCTGACTGAGAGAAAACATACTGAAAAGCAACATGACTGAATTGAATAGAAAAAAGTTCTAGGCATAGAATCATCTCCCTGAGTTGAAGTGTAGGGTATCATTTGGAAAAGAATCTTCATTTTGGAGAATACTTTGCTAGCAAGTGGTTTGGTAAATCCATTTGCTGCCTGATCTTGTGTTGGATAGCATAGTAAAGTGAGGTAGCCACAATGAGGTAGCCACTGTTGATCTTATCTCTGTGTCTGGTCTTGTGTTGAACAGTACAATAGAGTGAGATAGCCCTTGTTGATCTGATCATTATTGAAGCACAACTTGATGTCCATGTGCTTGATATTTAAATGCAATTTTTGAAAATTTTCACATTATGAATGGTTCCATTGTTGTCACAGTAAAATGTTGTTGGTTTGGCTTGTTGTTGTTGTTGTTGTTGTTGTTGTTGTTGTTGTTGTTGTTGTTGTTGTTGTTGTTGTTGTTGTTGTTGTTGTTGTTGTTGTTTGTTGTTGTTGTTGTTGTTGTTGTTGTTGTTGTTGTTGTTGGGGTGCCGAGCATCCCTGAAAACTTCTTTAGGCTACTTCCCATAAAGCCATGGTATCAAGTATTCTATCGTTTTAAAGTAGCAATTTGAATTGATTGTGAAAACATGACTTCAAACTATGATTTAAGCCACTTCACCCTCCGGCCATGGAGGGCAACCCTCCGTGCGCAGCACCTTGTTTTTTTTTCTAAAATAGGCCAAGCTCAGCCCAGAAAACAAGGCACACACCATCGTTACGCCCCTTACACAGGGGGGCAACAGGCGAGGGCCTAACTGTGGACCTAACCTAGCCTACCTATCAAAAAAACAACAAAAAAAAAACCTAAAAACTAAGAAAAACAAAAAAAATATTGGTTTTGGGTGGCAAATTGCAAGGTTGGGCGCAGAAGATACCTTCTTTGCGGCGCAAAAACTAAATCCCCGCGCTGCATATATATAAAAAAATTTCGCGTACGCGAAAACTTTAGTTTCGCGTACGTGAAACGTTATAAACAGTGTGCGCGAACACCGCGCCGGTACGCGAAATAATCTGGAAAGCGTACGCGAAAATATTTTCGCGTACGCTTTCACGAAGCTTTCGCGTACGCGAATGTCAGACCTGCACTTTCGCGACGCAAACTTTAGTATTTCGCGTACGCGAAAAGATTTTCGCGTACGCGAAATTTTTTTTTCCGGCCGGCGATGGTTTTATACTTTAAATACATATTTTATTAAAAAATACGTATTTTTTGACTTCATACGTCAGGAATTTTAATTTTGTACGTATAGAACCTATCCCTGATACCAACCAACTTACCACACCTCTTAAATATACTTAATTTAATCTATAATCTAATGTAAAGCAATCCATGGTGCGTTAGCAGCTTTTTTTTTTTTTCTATGGAAGTTAGTAATGCATGTCCCCTGCAAGCGTGCTCCCATTCTCCAATGGAACACAATATGTGCAAGATGTGAATATTTTTGCCATATGTCACTATCTGACAGGCTTTCCCCGGTATAAAAGTAAGGGAAACTTATCAAAAATACCCTTGAAGTTTGCAAAAAATACCAAATTACCACTCAACTGACGAGCATTTCAGTAAAAATGGCAATACCTTTTTTGTGATGATCCAAATGCAAATACCCTTCATATGGATTGTAGAAAAGGATGAGATCTTTTCAACAAGTGTAACATCACATGATTTGAAAATTCCAAGCTCAAGTTGCAGTAGGTAATCGCTGGAGCAGAAGTCCTTAGAGCAGGTATAGCCCGCCTACACCCTATTGCAGTTCTAATCACAGGGTTCCAGACTCTAACTCATGCTATTTGAAGTTTTCTTTTGAATAAACATGATGTATGCTTTGATTGACACTAATAATGCTCTGTTTGCAGCAAACAGCTCAACATTGGTTTGCATAGCAACAACATCGTTATAAAGAATGAGTATGTATGTATGTACAAATAAAAAAGAAAAGCTTTCTGACTGCTGGTGACATCAGGTAATGCATTGTGATGAATCGGCCATATTTAATGCTCTCTCATTGCCATTTCTAAATTCATATTTGTTGGCCTATATGTGAAGGGCAGTTCATCTGGATAACAAATTTGGAGGCCTCAAAGTTAGTTTTCTGTGCCAAGTGCTGAGTCCAATCCAACATATAAAGGTTATCCTTTTATTGTGTTGCAGCTCATTTGCAGTCATTTTTGTACATTGCTAATTTTGTGTTTTTGTTGTGTTATTTGATACACTTGAGGCACACTAAAGTTTGAAGTCAAGGTTGTTTACTTTCTTGACTGCATATTCCTTTTTTCTAAGGTTGTGCAAGAGGTAAAGAAGGGATTATAGTCATGATGCAGCCAATATTATCAGGTACCTTAAGTGGCATTTGGGACAAGGATTTCTATCCATCACAAATGGTTTGCTTTTGTTCTGCAGGTGCAGCCTTGGCTGCATGAAGGAATGGGGCGAGCAGAAACATTAATCCAGCAAGAAACAACAAGGTAGGTATATACACTTGCGTTTAGCAGCAAGTAATATACTCTTTGTTATATCAATTGTTGAAAGAAGAACGGTATATGTAGACATGGAACCATTTCATGTATTTCTCCAGCTTCAATTGCCTTTCTGTGCAGATGAAGTGCAGACAGGAAGACCTCCAGGTTGCTACAAATGAGGTATGTAATTGTATGTTTTTTATGCTTCCATAACTATATATAAGTCGTGTCTAGACTAATAACCAATAAAGGAAGAACGGAAAGTGAGTAGAGTCCAGCCAAATTTGGGTTTCGCTGTATGTATATGTTCAATTTATTTTGCTTATGGTCTTCTTTGACATGCATCATCTTCACTTTGCTGCTCAAAGTTCCATTACATGCAAGTTATAGGTACCAGCCAAACGTGCTGTTTGCATTTTCTTTGTGTCTGAAATCTCCCGTGGGCTTGGTATATCCAAAGGAAGCTATTTCTGGTTGCAGAGTTTGTGGAGCTACAGTACTTCTAATCTTGGTTGCAGAGTTTGTAAAGTTGCAAGAGTTAATGGATTTTGGCTCTTTTAACGAATCTCTGGTGCAGGATAGATTGCCTTCATCAAACTGGTTGGTATAAAGCTAATCAGGTTCCCTTTATTTCTTAACAGGGTGCAAGGAAGAGGTGTGGAGCTACAGCATGAGCTATGTTAGAACATTACCCTCACAAGGTCAGTTTTGGAGTAATACATTCATATACAAAAGAAACTTTTTATATCTAACATGTTCAAAGAATGATATAGATTATGGGATGGATAGACAACATTCCTGCCAAGCTAGCACTCCATTTAAATCAAATCTTGGAATACGTGGTCATCTTTAACTCCAAAGAGAGGCCAAGGTTTTGGGTTAAAGGCAACTTTTGACGCTACTTTGGATGGCATTTACAATTGTTTTGGTTTGATGATGAACAATCTTTTATGTTTGGCACATTAATCTTACATTGGGCATAAAGAATGCAAATGAATTAGTTCTCTACTTCACACAATTTTAATACCACTTTCAATTTGCATTAGCATTATCTTATCTTATTCTTGGTAGCCTTTTAATATTTGATTATTGTGTTTGGTGATGGGGCCTAGTCCCTAGGTTTTAGATGGGCTGTTGCCCTTGCATGTGCCGTCCCATAACCCGTTGGGTTCCCGTGGACGTAAAAATTCATCTTATCTTATCTTATTTAAAAGTAATATGCAAACCTATGGTTAATAGCAATATTGCCATCATCATCATCAATAAAACACGTCAATAAAACACTTCAAACACTTCAGACAAAGGGCACGTTCTTATACGGTTTCAGTATACGCACAATGATTCTCTATTGTTTGGATGGTTTAGAGAGGTTTATGAATAGTGTATTTGTCGTTAAAATGTACTTCCTTCCTTCCTTCCTTCTTAAGATAGACACAACAAAAACCTAGACCCTCATAGCCCAACACCACAAAGCCTCCCCATTACTGCTGTTGTTGATGTCCCAATTATGATTACTACTGCATTAGAAGAATGTAGTTTCCCAAAAATGCATGACCAGATCATAATGTGCGAGAAAAGGATCCTAAAATCTCTTGGCATTGGTGTGTTCTTAGTATGTAGTCTACTCCCTTGGTGCTATAGATGTTGCTTCTAAATGTGAGCATGGAAAGATCACATTACAGAGATCACAATACGCTTACTAGAACACATGTAAACTGCAAGTCACGCAGAGACAATTATTCGAACACCCAAACGCCCGAGTAAAATAATATATCTTCCCTAGCGACATATGGCATGTTTGAAGACATCTAGATGTTCCAATTTGGATTACTTGCACCTAACCATTTTTGTCAAAACAAATGCAAGAGTCCAGTACGAGTCCTAACCCTACAATATTAGTCCAGTAAGAGTCCTAACTCTACAGTATCAATCATATAATAGAAGGCCCACTTAAACACATGTCCTACATATGCGCGGCAACGCCGGGCACACGTTTACTAGTGGACATATAAGATGCAAAGTTGAATACACATATATCCATGTTACAATAATGTTACAATACTGTAAACTCTACATTAAGTGCCAATATAAATAATGTCAAAATTTCCGTTGTTCTTCGAGATCCTATAAAAAAACCTTCATGGTCCAACCTTCATGGTCCTATAAGAAATGGGGGGATGCAAAGTTGAACTCATGTATATGTTATATTAAAATAGAATAGAATTGATTTTGTCATCCACGGAGACCAGTCGGTCTATGGGACCCAAGAAAGAACGCAGCAGACTTGTTACTGCCGGGGTTAAAAAAACTCTCGCCCCGAAGGGTTATCAAGGGAAAAACCGTGGCCGCAATGAGGCTGTTGACATGATGTTATATTTACTATAACGTAAGTAAGAGTTAGTATAGACCTACCTTCACCTAACACTTATGCTTAAATAGTTCATTGCATATTCTTAAGACAATCCAATCGAAGAATGCATATGGCTAGCAATATTCGTGTACTTACTAAATACACAACTATTTACCAAGCAATTATTTATTCAACACTAGAATTCAACAAAATGTTTAATTCAACAACAAAACCTAACAAGCCTTACCTAGCTAAAGCCTTCTGGTGTGTTTTTGCTAGTTTTTTGTTTTTTTAAGGTAAGGACGCAACCCCGCACGGTGAGACTTGCACTCACCCACATCTCCCACCCGGCTGTAGTCAGTGGGATTTGAACCTGTGGCTATACCAAACCAAACCAAACCAAACCAAAGGTCTAACCACTAGACCACACCCCGATGGACAATATTTTGTTTCTACTTGAAACTTGGGAGCATCAATATGCCAAAATGCCAAGTTTCGAAACATATCAACCAGGTTCAGTGTGGCATCCAAAACCCAAAAGAGGTAGACCATATGGCGGAGCAGCCTGCTTCATTACCACTAAATTAAATTAAATTAAATTAAATTCGGAAAGGAGCTGCAATTTGAATACCTAGATGAAGAGGATAAAAAATATGTACCAATCAGACTAAAGCCGGATTTCCACTAACGGCAGATTAGATAATGCCATGGTTCTATTGCGAATGCAATAGAACCATCATTCCTTGGATGGGGATGTCTATTCATCTCCCCTTATCATTTTCCTCTATTTATAGGCCATTTTTTCTCTCTGGCTCTTTCATCGGCGTTCTCTTGAGCTGCTATCTGTTTAGGGCTTGTTCATTCAGTCTATCTCCTGTCTATCTCAATCTCCTACCAGGTATGTTTGTTTGTGGTAGCTAGTTTTGTTCTTTATGTGGGGAAATAGCAACTTGCTGCGGTGTTGCTGGTGGATTTTCCTGGCACGCGGCTACCTAACTGTGAAGCTTCTCCCGGCTTTTTGTTTGTTCCTTGCTTCTCTTTTATCTCCTTAGATTCTCTGTCCTTAGATTCGTGATTTATTTTTTGCTTGCTTGGATCGTTCCTCTGTTGGCATCCCAGTAGCCTTCACAATTTGGTTCACCGGTATTTTGAAGAATGGTTTAAGGATTCTTGGTTGTGGGACTGTTGCCTTCAATCTCGAATTTCATTCTGCTCTTCTTTTTATTCCAGCCTTTTCTTTAGTTTCCCTTGTCTTATTCATACGGCTGCCTGGTGAAGTACGTTGCCCAAGCCTTCTTAGATTTTCAAACCAAGGAGATCACCCACACAAGCCTACTCCTTCTCAAATAGTACCCTTCAATTCTATCATATTCTGTTCCAGCTGCAGGTTTTGACGATTCAAACTCCTCTGTTGCCTTTGTGGTCTCTAAACCAAGCATTAGGGCGGATTTGGGGTCTCAAAATGGCCCATAACTTGGATGCCAGAATTCCACGTCATGTTTCTCGCGGCCAATGATGTTTGCGCATTTTTTTCCAAAGTCAGTATTAGTTGGCAAGTAGAAAGAAGAGCAGGCTTACTTGGCATCCATATGGCGAAATTTCATAGGACATATTTGTGCATTCATTGCAACCACATTAATGGCCCGCATTTTTCGAAAATCGTATCGCGGACCAAAATAATGGCTACTTTTTCCGCCTACTGTGCACATGCCCACATGCACCAACCACCTTATCAAATTTTGGCGCCAAGATTTCCATTATTCACATTAGCACCGCTACGTGCATCCTCTCCGCCTTCACTCTTCATTTGGAATCCAAGTCTCCAATAGTGTCTGTGTTTTTGCCCCATTTACAGAACACTCAAGGTCACGAAGTAGGAGGTTATGTCTCCAAAGGTTCATGGGTGAGTATGTTATAGCATCGATGAGGGGCGAGCATAGAGTTAAGCGACAATGACGAGGCGATGTGCGGACAAGCAAACGTACGTTGCATGCCATGTTTTTACTACCCAAATTTTCATTCTGAAGTTTTCCTACTTTTCAGCTCTTCCCATTCATCGTATTGCTCCCTGCCATTCATTCTTACAATTCAAGGACCGATCTGTATTTCTAATTGCATCCATCATTGCTCCTAGTACTCCTACATTGCTTCTGCAGTTCATCACTTACAAAACAATAAAGGCATGACGGTGGAAGGATATCTATCCATAGGCTCGTGGGTGAGAATACTATCCTTAACGAAGGGTGACTATGGAGTTACATCACCGGAGCGACATTCATACGCAATGAATAGGTAGAACTATAGGGTTCAAAATAAATGCTATGGATAGTATATTGCAAAAAAAAAAGGAAAGGGAGGGGGGAAAGGGATTTGAAGAGGAGGATATTTGCAAATTTGCACCCTCAATAATACATGGATCACACCATGCGAAAATGCATATGCACTTTGTAAATGTGTAGTGAGATTTCGCGTCATGTGATCCATGCTTCTTTTTTCTTCCCTCTTCTTGATTTATATTCACCCACTGAATCACATATTTTTCTTTGGGCTATATTTATCAGATGTCGGGGATTTGAGACTAGGGAAAAGCATTACTAGCATCGTTGTTGTCTAACATATGGACATAAGAGACATGCTTTTCCAAGATATACATTCAGGGCAATGGGCATCTAGTTTTACATTGTAAAGTTGTGGGAGCCGAGCTTGAAAGTCGTCCCATGACTTTTTTTAAGCGAATTGTGCAAGCCTCAAAGTTATGAGAATGGTGTCCTTGCAATGAAGAAATGTTTGATAAGACGTGCATCCAGGGTTGTTGAAAAAATGAGTTACAAAATATTTGCTCCATTAGAGGTGTTTACTAATGCCACGACACAAAAGCTCCAAAGACATATTGTATAAAATGTCGCTTTCGTGAGCCTTTGGATCAGTTAACATAAAGTGTCACATATGGAAACATTGTTAGGTTTGATAAAATAACATAAAAATCTTATTTAATAAAGCTTTGGTTGTTGGTAAAGTGTTGGCTTATTGATTAAGTGTTTGTATTTTGCTTTGGGACCCTCTTTGAAAAAGTTTAGTTCATAAAACATAATATAACTTGGAATGATACGTATTTTATATGCAAATGGGAGACTATTGATGAGGTACTTGGTGTTATTATCTATTGACAACAAACAAGAAAGTGGATCACACCATGCGAATTTAGTATATTCCAACCTTTTAGCTATACAAAATTCGCTTGGTGTGATCTTTTTGGAAAAAGATGACTTCCTATAGTAAAATTACTTTGATTATCTTTTAATAAAAGAAATATATATGTGTCTTATTTGAAGTTAAGTGTGGATATGTGACGTGCTCATTTATTGATAAAGTGTTTGCTTTTTGAAAAGGGCTAATAACTTTATGTACTACTAGAGTTGGTAAAGTATTTTAGATGCAAATAGGAAGGGGTACTTGTGTTTAAGTTTAATTTGACAACAAGCAAGAAAGCGTATCACACCATGCGAAATGATTGTGTTCTATTTTTTTTGCATATGTATTATTCGCTTGATGTGATCCTTCTTAAAAAAAGATATGCTCTTTGAAAAGGACTAATAACTTTATGCACTTAGGGTGGTAAAGCATTAAATGAGAAGGGGTACTTGTGTTTAATATTAATTTGACAACAAATAAGAAAGTGGATCACACGATGCGAATTTAGTGTGTTCCATTTTTGTTGCATATGTACTATTCGCTTGGTGTGATTCTTCTTGAAAAAGAATATGCTCTTTGAAAAGGGATAATGACTTATGTACTTAAGAGTGGTAAATCATTTTAGATACAAATAGGAATGAGTACTTGTGTTTAATTTTAATTTGACAACAAATAAGAAAGTGGATCACACCATGCGAATTTAGTGTGTCCCTTTTTTTTTGCATATGTATTATTCGCTTGGTGTGATCCATCTTGAAAAAAAAAAAAAAAAAAAAAGCTTTCAAGTAAAAGGAAAGAAAGAAATATCTTATTTAAAGTGTAAAGTGTTAGTATGTAAAGTGTTGGTTTATTAAAATACTATTTGTTTACGCTAAGTTGTAAGTTCAATATTTGTGTTTCTATTTACTTTTTTTACGCAAGGATCACACCAGGCGAATTTCTTATATGCAATTACTTCTGCGCATGAAGATTTCGCATCATATGATCCTCTTTAAACAAGGATGGCTTTGACCTTCAATGTTCATAAATTTTATGAATGTTTGCATATAAGAATATCACATATCATATTTTCTTAAAAAATGGTCATCAAATAGATAACTAGTCAAAGAGTTCTTCTACTACTTAAAGAGTTTCAAGACTCATTTTTGCTATAATTTAAATAGCAATAGATTTTTAAAGATAAGATAAGATAAGATGAATTTTTACGTCCACGGGAACCCAACGGGTTATGGGACGGCACATGCAAGGGCAACAGCCCATCTAAAACCTGGGGACTAGGCCCCATCACCAAACACAATAACCAAATATTAAAAGGCTACCAAGAATAAGATAAGATAAGAATAAGATAAGATAAGATAAGAATAAGATAAGATAAGATAAGAATAAGAATAAGATAAGATATTAAGGAATCTATTGTGAAAAGTAGTCAAAGACTTCTTGTATTAGAGGTATATAAACACAAACACCATAACCTTTGTACTTCAAGAATGTATAAACCCTTCGCATTGCAAAGTATAATGTCATTTATTAGCATCTTCACGGACATTTCTCCTTCCTTATCGGAAGCAACTCATCTCAAGGAATTGTATTCGATTCCGAATGCCTTCATCCTCTCTCAATCTCTCACAATATCCCAGGAGGCCAGAGTTACCGTCACCACAAAATCGGACTAAACTTGAAATGTCCCGAAATGGCGGTTTCTTGCCACTCAACAGATCCAATGGATATAAACTGCCATCCGCCCAGATGTCGACACTTTTTGAGCCTGCAAGACGCAACACGTCGAGGTCTAAGTTCTTATTTTTTAGACCTTCTTTTTTGCGATTGAAGACTGGAGCATATTTGTGAGTCAGTTGGATCCTTATCCACACATCATTTGGAGCTTCCATACTGCGTGGATCGCACGGCGCGAAATGAAGGTGTACAATTTGTATGCCCCAGCACAATTCGCTTCGTGTGAGCTGAACGTCCGTACTAACCTCGTTTTTGAAATTTGCAACGTGCATATGGAAATCGAAAAGTCCATTCTCCTACAATCCATGCTTTTATACATTAAGCAAATTCAAATTTCGAATTGTAGGGGGCGGGAAGCCTGTATTGGGATGAAGTAAAGATCCCGGTTAAGGCGCAGCCGCAGCGCCTCGAAATGAAAGTCTAATACAAAGCTTCAACCTACACATTCAAATTTTGAAATGTGGAAGGCGGGAAGCTTGTATGGCCATGGCCTCTAAATGAAAATAGCGCAAGAATCGGTGACGCGCACGCTTGATATCTGACAAACCAAGAGATACCGTCATGAGTTGCCAGTATGCTATAAGGCTTTTTAGAAGCACCACGTGTTGCATCAGTCTGTCTGACAACCAACAGAATTAAATATATATGGCGCCATGAATGCGCGATCCCCCTTATTCCGAGAGAATATTCTAAGTAAATCTGTAATGATGAGAATTTGGTATCCTAGGTTGCATGGAAAAAAAGGAGCGGAAATATGACGTGGAATGGCTGATAGGAGGCCATTTTGAGACCCCAAATCCGTCCTAATGGTTTCATATGGACTCGGCGATTGCTTGTCTCGGACCGATCTCTGCTAGAAAACGGCTTCTCCCGCAGCTTCTTTCTATCCGAAACGGAACTGTCACAGAAGAAGAGCTTTCTACCATCAAAATTCTTTATGGCTATTGCGGATGTGAAGCCATATAGAAGAAGTCGGATATGAGGGTTAGCATAGGATGCAGCTTGCGTATTTCTACAGAGGTTTTATCTGCCTTGGTTGGGTCAGATTGTTCCTGGTCGGTTTTCTCATGTGCAACTCCCTCCCTACGTCAATTTGATTCTACCGGTAAGAGACCTTGATACTTGTGGCTTTGCCTTTTCGTCTCCACAGTTTTTTGCAGGTTCTGGTTCTTGGGGATTCTGGATGATCGACGCCGTTCAGGCCATTCAGCTTCTTATAGCGCATGAAGGCTTATTGGCTGGGCCTTTTGTTGAAGACCCAGTTGATTCTTTTTTGCGCCCCCAACGGTTATAAAGGCCAATTTTTGGGCCCCCTTGGATCTAACCTCCGTGTCTTTAGTAGCAGGGGTTTGGCGTCCAACCTCTAGATCTTCTGACTCAAATCGTTGGCTACCCTTGAAGATTTTTCAGGGACTCAGAGTCTCAGACTGCGGCCCAACACACTCAAAGCATTCTCAAGATTCTTAACTGTTGTCTGGAGCTTGCTCGAATCGTTCTTTGTCTGCTGTGTGCTGTCATGAAATTTGGAAGGGCGCTTGTTCTCTGGACTGTCTCTAAATTTGAAGTCCATGCAACCAATTGCTCTCGATTTAGACTCATGGAAGGTCTACGAGGTTTTTTCAAGATCTTTTCTCCATTTGTTGTTAATCTTTTGAGTTTCTTTAGTTCTGGGCTGAGGTGCTTTTGTTGATAGGTGGTCGTTTGGTATTCTGTTGATGGATTCTGTTCATATTCCTTGCATCTCTTTTTTCTCTTTAGGATTTGTCTCGATGATTTTTGATGGTTTGCTCAGTCTTTGGTTTTATATTACTTAAATTGTTTTTTGTCTGCTCTGGGCTGTCTCAAAAATTTGAAGTCCGCTTGCGCCCTGGGCTGTCTCAAAATTTTGCATAGTGGCTTTCCGATTGCATGTATGGCCTGAACCCCATATAGCTTCCATGCCATGTCTCTGGTTTGTGATTCATTATTCGGGTCAGGGCGACCATATCTGACCATGGATTGGCTTTTCGTTGCTGGTCGTGTTTTTGTTAAGACCAAATCAAAGAGGATAAGATTAACTTATTTCCATAAAATGAGAGAGGTCGCTTCAGTTTCAGGAGTTAGTGTTCAAGGTTATTACCTTTGGAATCCAAGTTCGAGTCCTTAATTTTTTGTTTGTGGTTACCCCTTTTTCCTTGTGCTAATATAGTTTCATATGCGATTGCTTTTTTACCTTCTGCTTATGCCATTATTTTACTTTTATGCTTCTCATATGCGGTTTTATTTGCTTAAGTTAATTTTGATTAATTTGGTTGTATGCGATTTTATTTGATTAGTTATTTTCGATTATCTTGTGACTCTTGAGCAACTCAGAAGAGTCGTGGGGACACAACTTTGTGCTAGGCGTTATAGTTGAACATTTTGTGCATTTCGGCGAGTATCATGGTATTTGTGCATTATTCGCATTTCCAGCAATCTTATGGTAGCATATTGTTAGAAGTGTCATGTTAATTCTCTGTAGTGCAGAACTTGAGTTACAGTGTTAATATACACTTCAGGATAAATTATTGAAGCTGTAACACCTAGGTGAAGGCAAGTTGTTGGAGCAATGAGAATCATCATATACTAGGTATGGATGATGTCTGCATGGGTTAAAGTTCAAGCCTAGGTATGCACAAAACTCTTGTCATGAAGTATAGTTTAAAGGTAAGTTTTAACCTTTAACCATTTAAGTTATTGTTGTGAAATTGGTGTTCAATGGTTGGAGCCGATATGCCGAAATGCCTGTGGGATATCTCTTGACTCAAGAAATATGGGATATTTCTTGAGATAAGCTTGACCCATATAGAAGTCCGATGGTTATGCCTTGCTGACCAGATTCTACAAAAAACGGAGATTAATGGATGCCCGAGTTAGTCAAGTGTTATATTGCTACAGTAATCCAATCAATACCATTTGAACAGTAATCCCTATGATTGTTTCAATGGTTAAGAATAAATAATAGTAATAGACTTGTGCTTAGAAGTTAATTGCTGGATATTTCTAAGGGTGTTTGCACAAGATTGTATTGGATAGAATTTGCAAATATAACTAACTTCTAACAGTGGTATCAGAGCCATGTCAAGCAGGTTTGGAACAGGGTTATTGAACTCAGTTACAGTGTATGAAGGGGGGCCAGGCTTTCAGATTTGGAAGGAACAAATCAATAATGTTCTAATAAATGAAGGGCTGTGGGAATTAGTTCAAGGAACTAATACAAGTGGAGATGAAGTCTCTGTAGTTGCAAGAAGAAGTTCCACCTCTGGAAAATCTGGTGAAGCCTCTGAAGAATCTGGTGAAGTAGAATCAAGCAAAAGTGGTAAGGATGAAGTTATTAAGCTTAGAGAAGCTTATGGTATTCTAACCAGCAAAGTTGGGGCTTCGATTTTACTGAAGATAAGGGGAAAGTCTCCTAATGAAATTTGGAAGTTCTTGCTTAAGAACTATGAGGAAAAAACATCATCTCAAATTGATGTTCTTGACAAAGCACTCAGGATGCTAAGGGTTAAAGAAGGTGATGACTTGCAAAAGTTTTTCTCTAAATTTGATAATATTGTTGCAGATTTAGAGGGAGCTGGGGTTTTGCTTACTGAACAGCAAAAATTGTTACATGTGGCAAGAGCTGTTGAGGGGAATAAGCAGTTGTCCACCTTGATTAGGAATGTGGCTAAAACCAGAGAAACTGCTGAAGAAATGATACGTACAGAGTTTGAGCAGAACAAGGTAATGTATGAAGATGATGTTGAAGATAATGTTGAGGTACTGTATGCAGGGAAAGGGAAGGGCAAATACATAGGCAAAAGTGTGAAGGATAAAAGTGATATTGGTCCCTGTTTTCATTGTAAGGCCAAAGGTCATTTGAAGGCAAATTGTTCCAAGTTAAAAGAGGTTGAGTGTTTCAATTGTGGAGGCAAAGGACATTTTGCAAGTAAGTGTTCTAGCAGCAAAATAAACAGGGGCAGATCTAGCAAAGGGAGAAATGTCTCTAGAGGACGTGGAAGGAAGCTTGATAGCCAAAAATCAGCTGTAAATTTGGTCCAGGATATTGAAGAGGAAGACTCTAGTGAAGAAGATGAAGATGTGGAGGTAAGTAACCAAAATATTTTAGTTATTTCAAAGGAAAGTTCTAACAACATTGATGAAATGCTAATATTAGATAGTGGAGCAGAAAAATCCGTGACCAGCTCAGCTAAATTGTTCAAGGAGGGAAAAGAAGGAAGAATCAAGCATATCAAGCTGGGAAATGGGAAGTTACAAGATGTTCAATGTACAGGGATGTTAGAGCTTTTTGATCTTCAAGGGAAAGTAGTGAACTTGAAGGATGTTTTATGTGTACCTTCACTTGTGAAAAATCTAATTCCAGTAGCACAGTTAGTAGATATGGATTACACTGTTGTGTTTGACAAATATCAATGTAAAGTGTTCTATGATAATGAAATTAAGTTTCTTGCAAAAAGATTTGGAAACTTGTTTGCATTGGATTGCAGTTGTATACCCTCTGTTAATTCTATTGAGATTGTTGATCTAGATATTTGGCATCAGAGGCTTTGGCATGCTAATCATAGCATTATAGATGCTTTGGTCAAAGGAAAACTAATTAAAGCAAAAGATGGAGTCAAAAGATCAAAAGTATGTTTGGGATGCATGTTAGGAAAGCATGCAAGACTGCCTTTTAAAAGGGCAAAAAGGAAAACCAAAGAAGTGTTGGAAATAGTGCACTCTGACCTTTGTGGTCCACTTAATGTTCGAGGAATATCAGGGAAAAGGTATTTTATTACCTTCACTGATGACTTTAGTAGAAAGACCGTGTGCATGTGTCTTAGAACTAAAGATGAAGCCTTTGAGGCTTATAAATTATTTGCTGCAGAAGTAGAGTTGGAGACAGGGAAAAAGATCAAATGCATTCGTTCAGACCGTGGTGGAGAATTCATGTCAACTGAGTTCATCAAGTTTTGTAAAGTCAGGGGAGTTAAAAGGCAATTTACATGTAGTTACTCACCTCAAACCAATGGAATTGCAGAGAGGAAAAATAGAACAATCTTGAATGCAGTTAGAGCTATGATAAAGCATACATGACTACCTAATTACTTATGGGAAGAGGCTGTTTTGACTGCAGTAGAAGTTCAGAATTTATTGCCAAACAAAAGTCTTAATGGGATGACACCAAAAGAAATATGGTCAGGAGCCAAACCAAACTATGAACATCTAAGAGCCTTTGGTTGCTTAAGTTTTGTTCATGTGCCAAAACAGAAGAGACTCAAGTTGGATGATCGAGCTAGAATAGCTTTTCTAGTAGGGTATGGCAAAGAGTCAAAAGCTTATAGACTATTTGATCCACAAAGTAAGAGAATTTTAATCAGTAGAGATGTTACATTTGACGAGTCTCAATGTTATAAAAATGTTGAATTCACTTCCATTAATGTCAAAGACAAGCAAACTCAAAAGTTGCCACAGCTGCAAGATGTCAACATTATGGATGATGATGAAAAGTACATTATTAAGGTTGATAACCAGCAAGTTAGGTCTGCAGATGATGTACATATTCAGCAAGATAGGTCTGAAAATGATGTAGATATCCCTGCAGATATTACTGACAAAAAATTAAAACCTAGTAGAAGAACAGCAACACAAATTCTACAACAAGAGGCTAATGTAGATTCTGGAATCTTTGGAAGGGATAGCACAGGGAGAAGCAGAAGGTTGCAAAATGAAATAGCTGACATAAATCTGGTTGAGATTCTTGCTCTATTGGATACTGAAGTACCCAAGTCATTTAAGGAGGCTATAAATGCAGTTGATGGAGAAAAATGGAAAGTTGCCATGAATGATGAACTAGATGCCTTCAAAAGAACAGGGACTTATGAGCTTGTGGATTTGCCCAAAAATAGACATGCAGTTGGGTGTAAATGGATATTTAAAATAAAGCAAGGTGCTCAACCCAATTCAATAAAGTATAAAGCTCGATTAGTAGCATAGGGTTTTACTCAGAGAAAGGGGATTGACTATGAGGAAACTTTTTCTCCCATAGTCAAAATGACAAATATCAGAATGCTATTGGCTATAGCCAATGCAAAAAACTTTGAGATACATCACATGGATGTGTCTACTGCATTTTTAAATGCAGAATTAGAAGAAGAAATATTTATGATGCAACCCCCTGGTTTTGAGCAAGGGAAAGCCAAAGTATGGAAGCTTAAGAAAGCTGTCTATGGACTTAAGAAATCACCAAGACAGTGGTACCTGTGCATGGATACATATCTGAAAGAACAAGGTTTTCTAAAATTGAAAGATGATGGTAATATTTATCTGTTCAGAGATGGAAATGAAGTTTGCTATATTGCATTGTATGTAGATGACAATGTCATGATTAGTAGCAGTCTTGAGGTGTTACAAAAGTGTAAAGATACTCTCAAAAACAGGTTTAAGATGGTTGATTTGGGAGAACTCAAGAAGTTCTTGGGTATTGAAGTTTTTAGAGATCGAAGTAAACAAATTCTAACTCTGACACAGGGTCAACACATTGCAGGCATGCTCAAAAGGTTCTATATGGAAGATTCTAAGGTAGTTCAAACTCCCATGGTTCCTGGTAATAAACTTACTGCTAATGTTGGTGAACAATCTGATAAAGAAAAGTTAGAATTGGAGAAGATCCCATATCAAGAATTAGTTGAATGTTTGTTATATTTATCCAACTGCCCCAGACCTGATATTTCATTTGCAGTGAACATTTTGAGCAGGTATTGTCATAATTTTGGAAGGACACATTGGCAGGCTGCTAAGAGAGTCCTTAGATATTTGAAAGGTACTGTAGATTTTGGCATTCAATTCAGTTCCAAATGGAACTTTTGTCCTACTGTGATTCAGACTGGGGTGGAGACCCTGATGAGAGAAAGTCAACCTCAGGGATTATTTGCATGCTAGGTGGAGGACCTATCTCTTGGAAATGTAGAAAACAAAAGGCTATAGCACTTTCTTCTGCAGAAGCAGAATATGCAGCTACAACTCTTGCTGCAAAAGAAATGGTATGGAGTGAAAGATTGTTGAAGGAAATAGGGATAGAACAATGAAAACCTTTGCAGTTATTCTCTGATAGCTCCAGCTGCATAGCAATGACTAAGAATCCCATACAGCACGAAAGAACCAAGCACATTGAGCTGGAGATGCATTTCATAAGGGATCTAGTAAGTAAGAAAATTATTGAAGTACGCTATATACAAACAAGCCTAGGTATGCACAAAACTCTTGTCATGAAGTATGGTTTAAAGGTAAGTTTTAACCTTTAACCATTTAAGTTATTGTTGTGAAATTGGTGTTCAATGGTTGGAGCCGATATGCCGAAATGCCTGTGGGATATCTCTTGACTCAAGAAATATGGGATATTTCTTGAGATAAGCTTGACCCATATAGAAGTCCGATGGTTATGCCTTGCCGACCGGATTCTACAAAAAACGGAGATAGACAGAGACAAATGGGTGATCAGTGCAGATTGCAGTCATTGGGTGTGCCGGAATTACATGGATCCATGAGATAATGGATGCCCGAGTTAGTCAAGTGTTATATTGCTATAGTAATCCAATCAATACCATTTGAACAGTAATCCCTATGATTGTTTCAATGGTTAAGAATAAATAATAGTAATAGACTTGTGCTTAGAAGTTAATTGTTGGATATTTCTAAGGGTGTTTGCACAAGATTGTATTGGATAGAATTTGCAAATATAACTAACTTCTAACACATATGGCATGTTGAGCTCGTTCTTTCCAGTTCTATGTCATTTGGTACTCGTTGTGTTCCATGTTTCTAGTTCTACATGTTGCTTGTTTCTTTGAACTCCAGGTTTCTCAAGTGTCTCGTAATAACTATAACTTCTTGTTTGTGACAAATTGCATTAGATGCTATGATTGGCATACATATTATGCAGTGGTTGACAAGCGTATGACATCTTGCACGAATATTATATTTGATAGGTATATTATTGACCTTATTTTGCAGGCTATGGTGTCCATATTTATTTTGCTATTTTGGTTTTGACATTTGGTTCGTCCCTAGGTGTTTGTTTCCGTTTTGGTTTCCTAATGCTTGCACTATTCTGTTTGTCGTTTGCTTCTTTCTTGTACATTATCTCGACTTTTTCTCGGTTCTTTATTCATATTTACTCCATGGCTTCAGGATATTCCGTCTAAGCCTTTGGTGGGGTTGCCCAACTTTATTATCTTTGGTCATGAGGTTTCTCTGACTTACTTGCCCTTTGTTCCATTATGTTGTGATAGATTTCATTTTTTAGACATGCATTTGTTTTTAGCTACATCCGTACTCATACGAGCATTGGTCCACACTTAGGTTTTTGCGTATTGTATTGTTCATTCCATTCTTGGGCACTGTTGTGCCAATCATCACACATGTTAGACTCATTGGTGTTTTTCATGTACTTGGTAGATCTCTATTAACTAATACATTTTTGCCTCTTTTCAGGAAGCACAATATCTCAGGGAACCCATATCAGTGAAGTACAGGCAAGCAATTGCTAGAATCCGGTTAAGCTCACATCATCTTGATGTAGAAGTTGGGAGATGGGCGGACATTGCACATGAATATAGATGTTGTAAAATATGTGATGCAGGGGTAGTGGAGGATGAGGCGCATGTTTTGCTCTTTTGTGATGCCTATTCCGATATAAGAGCAAAGTATGGGATTGATGTGGATTCATTTAGTGATTTTTTTCGGTACCCAGGTTCATGTATTGAAGGGTGTATTGTTGAGATTCTTAAGCATAGAGAGGAATGGTTGAAAAGAAAAAAATGTGGAGGAGATAGAGGTAGAGGAGCCCAGTGTATTATTCTCAGAGGATGCACTGGATGATTTGTTTTATGATTTTGATTGTGATGTGTAAACGTCTCATAGGCCTGGCGGTCTCGAAGACGTAATAATAAATTTCATTTCATTTCATTTCTCTCTCTCTCTCTCTCTCTCTCTCTCTCTCTCTCTCTCTGGATAAGAACTGGATAAGAACTATACATTCTGGATAGTAATCCTGGATAAGAACTATACATTCTTTTATAAAGGGGAGTCAGTAGAGATTTCTAGCTCCTACAAATATCTAGGGCTCATTGTAGACAAGCACTTTAGGTGGAATCAAACGGTGGAGCAGAGGGTTAATGGAGGGCTGAAAGCGTTATTTGCTATGCAAAGGAAATGCTTAAAGGCAGATATTTGGAACTTTGAGCTAAAAAAGATGTTGTTCAAAACACTAGTACAGACAGTAGTGTTATATGGATGTGAAGTCTGGGGGCCCGGACTCTCACTTGAGCTATGGAAAAAAAATAGAGCGAGTGCAGAAAAAGTTTTTACACACTGAGCTTGGAGTTAAAATGCAGACCCCGTATGACATGATGTTGGCAGAATGTGGTATGGTGCAGTTGGAATGTGAAGCTTTATGCCGCTTTCTTAACATAGTTGAGCGAGATTGGGGGCTAGAGGAAGAAAGTTACCACAAACTAGCGCTAAATGCGACAATGGATAAGGGATGGTATGCGATGGTATGAACTGCTACTTAAAATGGGGTATTCAGATTCAAGAATTGGCACGCAATAAGAACCGAATACATGACCGGGTAAGAGACACTCGCTCGAAATGAGAATTTGGCACACACCTGGTATCAAAATGCTGCAGTATAGGGAGAAGATGAATCCAACACTACAGGTAATGAAGTACTTGGGTGAGAACTTATCTTTAGTAAAAAGGCATGCTATTTGCAGGATGAGGCTAAGTGCGCACCACTTAAGTGTAGAAGTTGGCAGGTGGTATAACATTCAGAGGGAATACCGAACGTGCCAGGCATGTGGGTCAGATGAAATAGAGGATGAGGAACATGCAATCCTATTTTGTCCAGCATATCAAGCCCTGCGGGATAGGTTTGGGTTCAATATCCTTAATTTACAACAATTTTTCGACATGCCAGCTACTATAATAGGTAGTTTTTTAATTGATATGTTGGCCCTGAGGGAGACAGCAATCAAACATATTGTAGAATCCAGTGGAGACGAGGAAGAAGAGAGCGACGGCGAGCAACTTGATTATGAGTGCTTGCCAGATGATATGATATTTGGTTTTGGATAAGTTTTATGGTTGTACTCTGTCTTATAGACCTGATGGTCTAACAAGACGAAATAATACAAATCACTTCACTTCACTTCACTTCTCTCTCTCTCTCTCTCTCTCTCTCTCTCTCTCTCTCTCTCTCTCTCTCTCTCTCTCTCTCTCTCTCTCTGGGTGTTTGGTCTAGTGGTAACACACTAGTTCTTGCAACTATAGGTCTCGAGTTTGAGACTGCCCAGAATCGCACTATGAACTGTTGGGTGTCAAAACCCACAGACGCAATGTAAAGTGGTTGGGGGCAGGGCCCAACTTAGCAATGTAGTGTGGTGTGTGGTCACATGTCCAGTTGGATGCTGCCTAGTGGCGTGACGTTAAAATACTATCTATCTATCTATCTCTCTCTCTCTCTCTCTCTCTCTCTCTCTCTCTCTCTCTCTCTCTCTCTCTCTCTCTCTCTCTCTCTCTCTCAGGTTGGCCACATGATGAATTTACTAATTCTTCTTCCACAAATGAAGCATTTGTTCCAATTGTCTCATAGAATGCATCAGACGTGTAGGTATTTGGAAACATATCAGCATCCTGGAATACCTCGGCCCCAAATTCCCCATCATCCCCTGCACCTGGAATGTCTCTCTCATTAGTAACTCCATGTTTCAGATCTTCCATAGCTTCAAACCAAGGCCAGGTAGATGGTTCTGATCCAGTTCTCTCGGATGCCTCTTTTTCATCCCTGAATTTGATCTGCAATTTATCCCACTTGTTCCTTAACTGTCTCAAATCTTCAAGCCCATGAACAGTGGGTTGTAATTTCAACATAATCTCTCTCCATTGCCCTGAAGAAAGATTAATACTACCATTATTGTGAACCTTGTACTCCTTCATCAAAGCAAGCATGGTGGAGATTGCATTGTCCGACCAATCAACCAGAGTTTTCCTTTTCTTGGCCGGGTTCATAGCAACAGAATTGCTATCGTGCACAACTAAGGCTAATTCATTGGGGAGGGGTTCAGATTGAACCTCACGCAATCCATCTTCCTGCTGATCCCTCTTCTTTCCCCGTGCAATGCCATTGGAAGCCCGTGCAGGTTCAGAATTTATCTCAATGGCCACAGATAGTCATCCTTTTAGTTCTTCTAGGAACCAATTTCTCGCTCCTCGGTGGAATGAAAGGCTTCTTAGCAGTCGGCATGGAGGATCTGGTTGCCTTTGTCATGTTCTTTAGAAAATTTGTGTCTGCTATTTCAATCTATTAGATGCTAAGAAAATGCCTATCACCAAAGCAATGAACGAATTGAAGTAAAGTAATTCTCGAAATGCTTACCGGATTGAGAATTGGCGCTTAATGCTCCGCTAGGAGGGAAGGAATTGGGATCTGATTCTTGGAGCCCGCCCACCTAGAACAGAGGCCGGAATTAAGGTCGAAATTTTCGGCCTCCAAAAACGATCCCCATAATTTTTTCGGGGCGTTGGGCTTAACGGCCCATTAATTGATGGAAACACCCCTAACAGCAGTTAAGGGCGAATTTACCTCTAAATGCGAGAGTCCACTAAGTGGACTCTCGCATTACTCCCATTATCTCTCCTCCCATTTCGTCCCTCAAATCATCTCTCATGATCTCTCGGCTCTCATGTGGCCGACGCTTCTCTCTCTCTCTCTCTCTCTCTCTCTCTCTCTCTCTCTCTCTCTCTCTCTCTCTCTCTCTCTCTCTCTCTCTCTCTCTCTCTCTCTCTCTCTCTCTCTCTCTCTCTCTCTCTCTCTCTCTCTCTCTCTCTCTCTCTCTCTCTCTCTCTCTCTCTCTCTCTCTCACATATTTATTTGCATCTCATCATACTTTTTTATTTTAACAACTCAATTGAGGAGTTGGTTTTAGCTATAGAATTGTAATAATTTATGTTTAGTTATTGGGTAGCCTGCGATGTGCGACTATCCACTCTCAACCAATGTAAACATTGCTGAGATGAATGAATAGAAGAGCCTGTCTGTTAGCGGTTTAGATGTGTGATGCGAGTCCTCATGAGAATTGGGCATCACAAATAAGAAACTACAAAGGAAAAATCCATGGACAATGATATACCAGACAATGACATTGACATCTTTGGGAATCTGCAAACAACCGGAACAAAGAAGAACCTCTAAGCTAAGCTGCAACCACGACCTCCAAGAACAAAAAGCAACAAAAGGGGTTAGGATGTCGCTCGACTCATCGTCATTGGGGGGGGGGTGGGGTGGGGTTAAGTCAGGTACAGACATATGTTGCACAATCCTCTAGCCACCCACATATTCATTGTATCGAGAGATGCAACCTGGAGATGCAACCTAGAGTAGTTATATGATGGGAGCATTGTATACGTTCAAGGAGCGTCGCATGCATAATCCCCTTCTTTTTTCTTACCTTCTAGGTTGTGGCGCATTGCTGCAGATTTGTGTACGCCTTGTCGTTCATAGAGCTGAAAAGAGCTGGGATTTCAAGAGCTCCTCAAGGTTACATTTTTGCAGGCATATGCCGACGAGCTGAAGGTACTACCATAAATCTGCTCTTGGAATGTAAAAACTTTTGCCGGGTTTTTGTTCAAATTGGATCAGCTATGATATTACAGCGTTAAGCTTTGGCCCTCTGTATTGATCTGTAGAGGGCAGCCCATCGTGTAACAACACGTTGTTAAGGTGCATGGTAAGACATATGATTTAATCCTTTGTATGTGGATTGCTGATG
The DNA here is from genome assembly GCA_021234155.1 of Isoetes taiwanensis. Taxonomy (NCBI): domain Eukaryota; kingdom Viridiplantae; phylum Streptophyta; class Lycopodiopsida; order Isoetales; family Isoetaceae; genus Isoetes; species Isoetes taiwanensis. The sequence continues at coordinate 115,064 of JAJEKV010000110.1, read as the reverse complement.
CTGGTATTTTGAGTTTTTGCAGCCGTTTCTCTTTGCGCTTGTCCATATGCATCCTCTGATCTATTCCGGTGATATCATTGATTTTGAAAGGTGTTATTGGTTATAGAAATAGGATAGTGGCCATCGATGCAAAGAATCTTCTAAGATCATAAGGCCTAGAAAAAAAATAGAGAAAGGAGAAATAATAGAAACACATTTGGACAAGAGGTTATTTGTATCTTTAGTAGTTAGATTTGCTGGAAGAGGCGAATTTATCCGCCTTGAGCACTATCACAATAAAAAAAAGTGCTCAAATACCTCGGAAAACCCCATTGAGGAATAGGGGGGACTCGAGAGCAATGGATTTTTTTCCTTGCAACGAGAAATTCTTGAACAAACGTGTATATTCTAATGGGGGAAATGAGTAGGATTCTTGAACAAAAAAGGTTTATCCTAATGGGGCAAATTAGTAGAAATAGGGGACTGCAAATGTACATCGCGGTATTTTCAAAGGGGTATTGGGGCAAAAGGGAATTTGCAAATGGATTGGGGTATTTTCAAGAAAGGGGGACTGATTCAGGAACAGAGGATAAATAAATATTGACGTTATGTTGCACTTGGAGTGCTCTCTTGACACATAATCTCATTCTTTGTAAATAGTACTCCTGTAAAGTACTTTGTTGAACTTGAAAGCCTTCCTTTGCATGTGAGTTATATTACGCAAGTACTTCCTACTTCCTGGAAAGGTGTAGCTGCCCTCCCTGTAGTACCTTGATGCATGTGGGATTGCAGGTCCAAGTTAACGCGCGGAAGGAAGCCTCCTTGCACTTGTTTCCATCTACCTGAATCTTCGGGGTGGAGCTTTAGGTGGTGTCTTGTCTTCAGTCTGTCACAAGATTTTCTGCTTCGAATGGTTGTCTTGGAGTTATGCTATTTTCTGCTCACGTATCTGGGTTATAGTGCAGAATTACTATCTGATCCATTAAGGGATCATTACATGGTTAAATGCTTTCTATCTGGTGACCAAGTGCTTATAAAAATTCTTATCAGGCCTATTGTGGAGCCTCTGATAAGGTCATGTACTATTTACTACTATAAATTAAAATATCTTGCCTTCAAAAAAAAAAAAAAAAAAAAAAAAAAAAAAAAAAAAGTTATATTACGCAAGCCATTCAACTCCATGCCACTCAAGTCCATTATCGCCACTCGTTGTTCATGTCTAGCTGATCCTATAATAATGCTCTTGTTCTCAATAGCATGATTGCAACCACAACGCCTTGGAAGGTACTCTAGCTGAACTCTACGTATAAAACTTTAGTGCTGCATAGGTATAGAACTCTAGTATTGCCTAATTTGATGTCTAATTTGTGACCTTGATGTCTAATTTGTGACCTTGAGTTTTTGAATTTATATTGACTCATAGAGAATATAGCAACAGATTAAAGAGATGGACAATTACCATAAGGGTGATTTTAGGCGAGTCTACAACATGCAGAACCAACATAAGGATATATAGCACATGTAGCGAGTGAGAAAATTACATTTAAACCTAAGTACATGACCCTTTTTCAGTCCGTTTAAGCAACAACAGTTTGATAGGAGGAAGATTGAGCATTGGCGGAGCCGATTCGCGGAGCACCCTCAGCTGGCATTTCATCTGTAGGTATGTACTCCATCACTATACTTCCATCGAGATTGAGAAAATTACATTTAAACCTAAGTACATGACCCTTTTTCAGTCCTTTAAGCAACAACAGTTTGATAGGAGGAAGATTGAGCATTGGCGGAGCCGATTCGCGGAGCACCCTCAGCTGGCATTTCATCTGTAGGTATGTACTCCATCACTATAGTTCCATCGAGATTGAGAAAATTACATTTAAACCTAAGTACATGACCCTTTTTCAGTCCGTTTAAGCAACAACAGTTTGATAGGAGGAAGATTGAGCATTGGCGAGCCCCGATTCATGAGCACCCTCGGCTAGCATTTCGATGCAGAGGTATGTACTCCATCACTATAGTTCCATCGAGATTGAGAAAATTACATTTTAACCTAAGTACATGACCCTTTTTCAGTCCGTTTAAGCAACAACAGTTTGATAGGAGGAAGATTGAGCATTGGCGGAGCCGATTCGCGGAGCACCCTCAGCTGGCATTTCATCTGTAGGTATGTATTCCATCACTATAGTTCCATCGACCACTTTTTCCCTGGTGAAGTGATGATGTATGGATATGTGTTTTGACCTTCTGTGATGAATAGGATTTTCAGTGAGTGCAATACTACTCAACATCCCAGTCCTGCAACGTGTCAAGATTCTTTGTCCTTTAGTTAAATTTCCAAAGTCGTTAAACATATCTATGAGAGCACTACCACGAATAATGTCAAAGTGAAATCCTCTTTTATTACGTGGTCGTGAATCTGCTTTCCTTTTTTTTCGGCATAAGCGCTTCCACATGCACACAAGATGTTCAGAAATGTCACTTTGCCTTATTCTATGCCTTCTTGCTGCATTTTATCAAAAGTTGGCTGTAAGAGAGCGTGATAGACTGAGCAGCACTGTTGTTTTCATCGCTTCACTGCAAATTTAGTAGTAGTCACGCATACACCCATCAGCAGGACTTGTAGATGTCCAGCAAAGAAGATTCAAGACATGCCAAATCTGTTCTTCCCAAGCATTTTCAGATCTTCTTGTCTTTGAATCAGTCCTTCTAGATATGTTTCTACTCACTTATCTTTCGTAGCCTTATGAGCCTCCAACAAATTCATAAATATTCGCATGCAAAAATCAAGTACAGACTAATCATGGCAACTCATAGCATCTCAATTGATCAATAGCAAAACTGGGCAAAACCGTCTAGACGTTTATGAGTAGTCGCTTCTCCCCATTTATGCCGGTGTCTCGGGAACGCATACTAAGATCTACTCGAGCGGTCTCCCATGGGTCCGTTACAATCTCTCCCACTAGACTATGCTCGTCCTCGAGCATCACAAACCAAGTCATGCTCGTCCTCGAGCATCACAAACCAAGTCATGACCTACCGTCCAACGGTATTTCGGGTCATACTTGCCCCCATGGAGACTCGAACTCGAGCCCTGCTCTGATACCAAATGTAACGTTCCTAACCGACATGCCCTTAACCAACTGGGCAAAACCGTCTAGACGTTTATGAGTAGTCGCTTCTACCCATTTATGGCGGTGTCTCGGGAACGCACACCAAGATCTACTCGAGCGGTCTCCCATGGGTCCGTTACATTAGAGGTGGAGGAGCCCAATGCACTTCTATATGAAGACGCATTAAATGACTTATTCTAAAATGTTGAAACTATTATTTGATCGTCTCATGGACTTGAGACGAAAATAATACAATTCAATTCAACACACTCTCTCTCTCTCTCTCTCTCTCTCTCTCTCTCTCTCTCTCTCTCTCTCTCTCTCTCTCTCTCTCTGCGTCGGCCACATGCTTCAAATTTTTTTATCTCTCGTGCTATACGGCGAGAGACAATTTTTATACCGTATAGCATGAGAGAGGATGAGAGATAATAATCTCTCGTTGGTTAACGTAGGCTGTTAAGCCAAAAATGAAAATAAACGCCGGATTTTTTTTCAGGTATCGCATTTTCAGTTTGGGATCCCCCGCTTTTAAGAGCTCAACGCACGTAATAGACGGAAAAGAGGGAATACACGCACTGGATCGAATCGCCATTTTCAAGCTTAAATACATCCTAGTTGCAAGCGGGAAAGCATTTTTGATCGCGTGTTTTCTTCTAGTTTTCTCTTCTTAGGGACGATTTTCGAGCAAGGTTTGTCTATCAGGGTTTTTGAGCAGGGACGATTTTTGAGCAGGGATGATTTTCGAGCAGGATTTTCGAGCAGGGTTTCTCTTCTTAGAGACGATTTGAGGCTGTATTTAAAATGCTTCCTTTAAAATGCATTTCTGCTCCAAAACGCCTAATTTTTCTTTTTGCTTCCATGTGATTTTCTAAGCCCAAATTTGTTCTTCAGAAGCCCATATCCATAAATTTCGTGTTATTTGTGCTCAGGAAGTAGATGTTCTTTCCCTGCATCTATTTTCATATTGTAAATCCAGTAAATGATCTTAGTTTGCAAACACTGTTATTGCAAAGCTTCCCTGCAGATGATTCTCGACCTTTCCTGCAAACGGATTTCTACCTTCCCTGCAGATAATCATATCTATATGTAAGCATCGAAAGGTTTTCATGGATTTTTCTTAAAGAACAGAGCATTCTATTTCCGGCCAAAGGAGGAGAGCCAAATCCCCAAATGTTCATCACAGCATAAGCTTTAAATAGACCGGATTTTACAGATGTTCTAGCATAACAAAAATGGCCGGATTAGTTCATCAGATTCCGATGCTTGGAATGGTTCTAAGCGTGGCAATAAATTCTTCCTCATTTACATGCTTTTCTTGCCATAGCCTGTGACGACTGCCCTGTTGTTCGAAGAAGCTTTTTCTATAGAAATCTTTGTTTGAAGAACTGCTATTGGTTCGGAGTTCTAAGATCGTGAAGCTTCATGGATCGTGGCCCAGCTTCATGGATCATGGTTGCACAGTTCGGTCCAAACAAAATTTTCCATAAAGCAGGAGTTACCGGAAATACTAGATGTCGCTAATTTCACGGGTGCCAAAATGGCTCCTCCCTTTTAACGGAAAAGTGTAATGGGAACGCCCCTAACAATAGTTAGGGGCATTTTGTCTCTCAAAGGGAGAGCCAAATTTTTTACTCTCCCTTCATCTCTCGCCATCTCCATCTCTCCCCATCTCTCAAATTGTCTCTCAACCCCCATGTGGCCAACTCTCTCTCTCTCTCTCTCTCTCTCTCTCTCTCATATTTATTTGCATCTCATCATACTTTTTTATTTTAACAACTCAATTGAGGAGTTGGTTTTAGCTATAGAATTGTAATAATTTATGTTTAGTTATTGGGTAGCCTGCGATGTGCGACTACCCACTCTCACTCAACCAATGTAAACACCTGCTGAGATGAATGAATAGAAGAGCCTGTCTGTCGGCGGTTTAGATGCGTGATGCGAGTCCTCATGAGAATTGGGCATCACAAATAAGAAACTACAAAGGAAAAATCCATGGACAATCATATACCAGACAATGTGATATGATTTAGAAAAACTTAAAGGTAATAACCACTTGTTCACCAGTTGAGAGATAGAAAACAGAAGAGTTAATGACTAGAATCTTTTATCAGCTCTTCACAAGAGTGATTGTACAAGGTTTCCACAACCAGGGGTTGGAGCATCCAGTTTCCACCCAACCGGATCCAGAAGAACTAAGGCAATTCCAAGGCTTTAATTAATAGATTCCAGCCACAGCTTACTTCTCCTTAAGCCTGTGACCTCTGTAAACACTGATTACATGCACAAATAGGCTTAGGGCAGTCGAAAATGGGCTTAGATCTTCTCTCTGTCTTCCAGGGAAGAAAGTCCAGCCAGAAAATGGAAGAGAGGCTTCAATGGGTCTTCGATTCATCAAGACTAAAACGGCAGTGACGGAGAGCAAGGATCAGATGCCGGATCTCTGCTGCATGGATCGTTCTTCCTGTAACCTGGCCGACTGTAAGGAATGGAAACAATTACAAGCTTCACAAGGCAAGTAGCAACTAAGGCTCCGCTTGCAAGTTCATCAACCGCTGTCATTAGAAAAATATTGGGGTCATAAAAGGTCTATAACTATTTGCCACGTAGAAAAACACGCAACCAATCAATTTGAAGGGCTTGGCAGGTACAGTCAGCATTTCTTTTTATATTTCCACATGGCATAAGCTTAGTGGTTTAGGATTTGCCCAAGTCCTTTCGAGCTGCCCCCTTTTTTTTGGCACTATTCATTTAAGGCAACAACTACATCGAGTAAATATCGAAACAAATTTTGACACTCAAATTTCCCTCGTTTCAAAAGTTAAATTTCGTCCCACCCTAATTTCGAAAATCAAAAGCTTTGGATCGAACGTGCTTGTCACAAAGTTTCCCGAGGCTTGCCGGATCCCAAGTTGGGAATGTAGAAATCTGGATTTGCCACTCGACAGGCATTCTTTTATTTATGCTTTTATGCTATTTATTCATTTTATATTATAGATCAAATTCACCTTCTGTTGAATTTGCAGATGGCATTCGTTGGAAAACTATCTTCTATTGAGCTTGAAAGAGAAGGAGCTGATGATTTTATAATTTATAAAGGTTCGTTCATTACGATGCAGCCATCAACTAGAGGCTATCATCGTGTGAAGAGAGCTCGTCAAAATGATGTAAACTGCCATTGGAAAGGGAGGGTGCTAGATCTTCAACAAACAAGAGGAGGTGTGCAAATACAAGTGCAACATCTCTACAGTCCCACTGACATGGCCAAAGAATCAATTTCATGCAAAAGAACCTTTCCTAACTTGCAAGCCAATTGTAAGTCTGTTTTTTATTGCTGATTTTCATTCCTTATTGCTAATTTATTGTTCTTATTTTCAGGGTTATGCTTATCTGATCAAGAAGATATAATCTCCCCTGATTGCATTACAAGTGTTTTTCAAGCATTCCATTATGATATTGGCTCGGTGTTGTTTGCAGGAGAGACACCCATTCAGTTAAGAGATAAGTGCATGTGGTTTTATAAACACATGTACTTTCCAAACCTCAAGAAAATCACTGAAATTGCTCTGCCTGATTTTGCATATCTTGATTGTGTTCCTAGAGTAAATTCAGATATTTTGCTACTTCAAAAGATGCTTTGGATGGAGGTGCAAAGCTCATTAAAGGAGAGATGGAATTGAAGTCTGATCAAAAACCCATTTTAAAATGGCATGCGACTCTTTAGGAACCTGAAATATGCCTATCCACCATATATGCTCCTCTGATTGGACTGAGAAGTTCTCCTTCTCACAAGATGCTTGACAAATCGCTCTATTCATAAGTGTTACTGAAACACGCTCATACTTTTTTCCTTTTATCATTTCCATCTCGTCTAATTTTATGACAACAATAAGTTTGCCATTGCAATCTTCCACTTTCAGATCATAATACTTGACCATGAGCTTTAATAAGTTCTCTAAATCAATCCAACAATTATTATTTATATCAAGCACATAGTTGATTGACTGTGTTGCCGCTGATTTCTTTCGTTTCCCCTTGTTGCACTCCAAAGTGTCCAAGCTAATGGATGAGTTGATGTGAATCATGCTTCCAAGCGATTCTCTAATTTTCAGATTTCTGTATGTTCGATAAGACCATACCTTAGAGACTCTAGGCAAAATTGTTTTCCTCAAACCCATGTTGGAAGACGTCTTTAAAGCTTTGAATAGCAATGTGTATGCCTTTCTACTGATCCCTGCACTATCACAAACATACTGAATTTCATTTGGACTTTGTTCCTCATTTAACTGCTGCAACACATTTTCAATAATAGCCTTTCTCAACAAATTAGTACCTGGGAGGTTAATAAGTTTCAATACATCATTCTTGCTAACAATTCTCTTAAGCAACTCAGCAAGGTGACCGTTTCTTTTTCCTTTGTATTTATAATGCAGTGAAGGATCCATAAGACTTTTGATGGCATGGATTCTTTTCTTAAATCCTCCACCACCTGGATTAAGTGAATCAATTGATTTCAGTGACCGTATCCTCTCTCTTGCTCCTAATCGAGTAGCTTTCAATCTTTTCACCTTTTTTTCAAGATCACATTTATCTTCTAAGAAGCGTTTAGATCTTAGACTTTCAGCCAAAAGCCTTTGTTCCAATTGTGAGCTTTGTGTTTTAAGCTCTGCAATTTCTTTTAGAAAGGAATTACAAGACTGAACCAAAAATATATTATGCTTGGCTAAGGCATCAAACTGACATCTAAGACTGTAATTACTTGCCTGTTCATGCTGAAAAGCAGCCTTTAATTTGGGATCTGAATATCCACTTGCCAAATTCCTACAGTAACCCAGCAAACCAAGATTTCCCTTGCATGTAAACTTGATTAGACCTGATGCAGAATTGAACTCAGGGTGCTTTTGAAGAATGGGATCTACCGGATACAATTGGCCTTTTGTCCATAAGTCAATATTCATCTGGCCTTGTGCCCTTAGAACACCCTCATTGATATCACGTCTGACCTTAGTCTTGTTATTGATTGGCATGCAATTCTCGGGCACCTCCACTCGAAATTGACATAGTTTAGTACAAGACTGCTCTGCATTATTAAAATAACATGTAAGAAGAATGAAATGGATAATGCAAGTAAATTAATCCAATAGATGATCAGACCTCCATGCTCCATCTGTTATATGTATTACTACGTGCTTGGCACTGTTAAAATACCATATTGGAATTCTTCTTGAAATTTTTAGAGAAGACTGAGGAAATTGGATGGGTAGAACCGTCCAATATTCAGCAATCCTCAAGAAACCCTCCATAATAAATTTGAAGGAGGGTATTTCGAATTTGAAATCAAACCTGAAGGAGGGTATTTCGAAGCTGAAATCAGACCTGAAGGAGGGTATTTCGAATTTGAAATGTTTGGAAAACCTTATATGGCGCCATCTCAATCTGCTTTCGCAAATTCGGCATTCGGCAGGTAGTTGAGACATAACTACGAGTAACAAAATAAGGTTTGCCAAGGGTTTTGTCACGTCTCAAAGTATTTGTCTTTTTGTTATTTCTTAGTCCCATCATTAAAAACAAATAAAAACAAATAACATTTAAAAACTAGTTTCTAATATGACAAGAGAGAGAGGAATACACGCCTTCATATATTCTTGTCATTTATAAGTAGTTCTAGATAGGACAAAATTTGGGCAGCTCTTTTTGCTGCCCCATATTAGCTATAACTGCCCAAAATTGATGATGTGGATTGCCAATTCAGCCAAAATTACAAAGCCCTTTTGTGACCCCAAAATTTCTCTAATGCATCTTCTCACAGGGTGGATCAGATCAGGACACCACAGATTGGAATCAAATCCCTGGGTGCCGAAATAGATAGCAGCGTTCCATAAACCTGTTGCTGGTGCCGGATTTGAGGAAAGGATTTGCTCTGTCCCGAATCTGTTCCGGATCTGTACCGGTTACTACTCCTTCCAGTTCGACCTCCTCCTCTTGCTAAAAAGACATGTTCCCATTCTATTTCGGTATCCGCCCCTTCTGAACGCACATCTGGTCCCCTTTTTTCCAATAATAGTTGCATGAAGGTCTTCGTTACTTTCTTTTTGTTAAAGTATCATCCTCTATAAAATATCTTCCTTGCTTTAAGGGTCTATGGTTACACGCCCCCTTGCTTAAACTTGTAAACCATTAAAATTCATATGCCCCATTACCATGCCCCATTGCCTTAATTTTCTGGACCACTCCCCCTAGCATGCTCCATATCAGTTCCATCCCTTCTTAAGGAGATCGTCCGCGATCTTTCAAATGCACTTGAGATGGGTCCATCCCTTCTCAAGATAATTGCGTCCCAATCAAATTGCATCAAAGGGTTCCGTAATCCTGCAAACTTAAAAAAAAAAAGTTATGGATATCCGCGTACTTCCGCAGTACGATATACCCTTGTACCTCCGCGGTACGTCATTATCTTTCGTACCTCCGCGGTACTACTTGATTGTATCTCCGCGATACCAAATCCACCATGGGAATACCCAAGAAATAAAATTTTTACTCTTTATTCCGCATAAAGAAAATCAACTTACGAACTTTACCCAGAAGTCTATCCCAGAAGTCTATCTCACAGGAAACAATTTGAGATTCCACATCCAAATTTTAGCATCCATATCCTTGACAGCTTATCCGTGACAGCTTATCCGTAAAGTTCCTCCCCAAATGCTTAACACTAAGCAATCCTGCAAATAAGGTCAAGTGTTAATATGACTTCCAGAGTCAAATATTTGTACCACAGCCAACCGGCCCCTCAAATCACCACGATCTGACTCCGCGATCCCAAGCAGGATGCTTTTGCAGCTCTCCATACTCAGGCTTAAAGGTGTATAAAGGTGAAATTTACACAGGCTCAAATGACCAACATGAACTTCTAGACATGGCAAGAGGTTACAGCGGGTAGTTTGGCTATTGTGATAAACCAGAGTTCAGTGTTTTGCAGCAGTGGTTCGCTTGTCTCCGTGACAACTCGTTCTCAACAAGTCGGTCCTTATGCGCTTCAAGCATTCTCCACGAAAGCACCGAGCTTTTTCCTCTTCACATGCCCTCCCTGCAAACAGTCATATTTACTTGCACTGGACCTGCCTTGCATGGAATGGGCATGATAACCAAAATTTGCATTCTTCTTCTGCAAGCATAATGGCCGCCCTCAAAATAACCCCTCAAATAAATCGATAGAAACTTCATCCCTGCAAAACCAACTGAGATGTGTCTACCGAGGAAGGGCTGCCTTAAATCTTCATGTATGTTCTGCATATGCCAAAAAGAAATCATAGAATCTGCTATAGCCATGTCTTCCTAACCCTAGCGCAGTGGGTGCCATCGCCTATGCAAAGCATCTTTGAAGAAAGCCATATCCGCCTGCTCCGCCCTATGAATCGGCAGTGCGGTGCTTCACCCTGCATATTCGGCATGCCCATGATGCCAGCTCCATCCGCTCCATGCCACGACTCCACTTCTTTGAAGAAGTTAAACCCATCCCCTAACACTTCTTTGATGAAGTTCTTGGTGTTGTGCAGCCTTGATGTTCCCATAACCCATAGATTCCAGAAGAATCGCAACCGCGCTCTGATACCACTTGATATGATTTAGAAAAACTTAAAGGTAATAACCACTTGTTCACCAGTTGAGAGATAGAAAACAGAAGAGTTAATGACTAGAATCTTTTATCAGCTCTTCACAAGAGTGATTGTACAAGGTTTCCACAACCAGGGGTTGGAGCATCCAGTTTCCACCCAACCGGATCCAGAAGAACTAAGGCAATTCCAAGGCTTTAATTAATAGATTCCAGCCACAGCTTACTTCTCCTTAAGCCTGTGACCTCTGTAAACACTGATTACATGCACAAATAGGCTTAGGGCAAATAAAAATGGGCTTAGATCTTCTCTCGCCTTCCAGGGAAGAAAGTCCAAATTAAAATGGAAGAGAGGCTTCAATGGGTCTTCGATTCATCAAGACTAAAACGGCAGTGACGGAGAGCAAGGATCAGATGCTGGATCTCTGCTGCATGGATCGTTCTTCCTGTAACCTGGCCGACTGTAAGGAATGGAAACAATTACAAGCTTCACAAGGCAAGTAGCAACTAAGGCTCCGCTTGCAAGTTCATCAACCGCTGTCATCTTCTCGCAGGGTGGATCAGATCAGGACACCACAGATTGGAATCAAATCCCCTGGGTGCCGAAATAGATAGCAGCGTTCCATAAACCTGTTGCTGGTGCCGGATTTGAGGAAAGGATTTGCTCTGTCCCGAATCTGTTCCGGATCTGTACCGGTTACTACTCCTTCCAGTTCGACCTCCTCCTCTTGCTAAAAAGACATGTTCCCATTCTATTTCGGTATCCGCCCCTTCTGAACGCACATCTGGTCCCCTTTTTTCCAATAATAGTTGCATGAAGGTCTTCGTTACTTTCTTTTTGTTAAAGTATCATCCTCTATAAAATATCTTCCTTGCTTTAAGGGTCTATGGTTACACGCCCCCTTGCTTAAACTTGTAAACCATTAAAATTCATATGCCCCATTACCATGCCCCATTGCCTTAATTTTCTGGACCACTCCCCCTAGCATGCTCCATATCACAATGACATTGACATCTTTGGGAATCTGCAAACAACCGCAATAAAGAAGAACCTCTAAGCTAAGCTGCAACCACGACCTCCAAGAACAAAAAGCAACAAAAGGGGTTAGGATGTTGCTCGACTCATCGTCATTTGGGGTTAAGTCGGTACATACATATGTTGCACGATCCTCTAGCCACCCACATATTCATTGTATCGAGAGATGCAACCTGGAGTAGTTATATGATGGGAGCATTGTATACGTTCAAGGAGCGTCGCATGCATAATCCCCTTCTTTTTTCTTACCTTCTAGGTTGTGGCGCATTGCTGCAGATTTGTGTACGCCTTGTCGTTCATAGAGCTGAAAAGAGCTGGGATTTCAAGAGCTCCTTAAGGTTACATTTTTGCAGGCATATGCCGACGAGCTGAAGGTACTACCATAAATCTGCTCTTGGAATGTAAAAACTTTTGCCGGGTTTTTGTTCAAATTGGATCAGCTATGATATTACAGCGTTAAGCTTTGGCCCTCTGTATTGATCTGTAGAGGGCAGCCCATCGTGTAACAACTGTTAAGGTGCATGGTAAGACATATGATTTAATCCTTTGTATGTGGATTGCTGATGCTGGTATTTTGAGTTTTTGCAGCCGTTTCTCTTTGCGCTTGTCCATATGCATTCTCTGATCTATTCCGGTGATATCATTGATTTTGACAGGTGTTATTGTTTATAGAAATAGGATAGTGGCCATTGATGCAAAGAATATTCCAAGATCATAAGGCCTAAAAAAAAAATAGAGAAAGGAGAAATAATAGAAACACATTTAGACAAGAGGTTATTTGTATCTTTAATAGTCAGATTTGCTGGAAGAGGCGGATTTATCCGCCTTGAGCACTATCACAATAAAAAAAAGTGCTCAAATACCTCAAAAAACCCCATTGAGGAACAGGGGGGACTCGAGAGCAATGGATTTTTTTCCTTGCAACGAGAAATTCTTGAACAAACGTGTATATTCTAATGGGGGAAATGAGTAGGATTCTTGAACAAAAAAGGTTTATCCTAATGGGGCAAATTAGTAGAAATAGGGGACTGCAAATGTACATCGCGGTATTTTCAAAGGGGTATTGGGTCAAAAGATTTTCAAGAAAGGGGGACTGATTCAGGAAATTACTACATAACAGAGGATAAATAAATATTGACGTTATGTTGCACTTGGAGTGCTCTCTTGACACATAACCTCATTCTTTGTAAATAGTACTCCTGTAAAGTACTTTATTGAACTTGAAAGCCTTCCTTTGCATGTGAGTTATATTACGCAAGCCATTCAACTCCATGCCACTCAAGTCCATTATCGCCACTCGTTGTTCATGTCTAACTGAGATTGACCTCGTAAAAAAATAAAGGAATTTTGCCATGGGGATCTTTGAACAGGCCACTTTGATCTTGAACAGGCCACTTTGCTGTTGGCTGTCTCATGTACATCATGGTCAGTACACGTCCAGACATAGCTCAAGCAGTGGGCAGGTATCGAACATTGGAAGGCAGTAAAAAGGATAATCAGATATCTAAAGGGCACATCTGAGATGGGATTGAAATATGGGCCAGATTCTAACTACCCTGCAGTCAAGATAGTATCTTTTGTAGATGCGGATTGGGCTAGAGACCAAGACACAAGAAGATCTACAACAGGGTTCTCAGTTATGCTACATGGGGTTGCAATCACATGGACAAGTACTAAACAAACTTCAGTGGCCAAAACATCTTGTGAGGTAGAGTATGTAGCAACTTCAGCAGCGGTAAGAGAGACAATATGGATCAGACAATTTCTGGAAGAGATTGGGTATGCTCAGCATGGTCCCACTGTAATTTACAATGACAACAGGAGTAGTATTGCACTCACTGAAAATCCTATTCATCACAGAAGGTCAAAACACATATCCATACATCATCACTTCACCAGGGAAAAAGTGGTCAATGGAACTATAGTGATGGAGTACATACCTACAGATGAAATGCCAGCTGAGGGTGCTCCGCGAATCGGCTCCGCCAATGCTCAATCTTCCTCCTATCAAACTGTTGTTGCTTAAACGGACTGAAAAAGGGTCATGTACTTAGGTTAAAATGTAATTTTCTCAATCTCGACGGAACTATAGTGATGGAGTACATACCTACAGACGAAATGCTAGCTGAGGGTGCTCCGCGAATTGGCTCCGCCAATGCTCAATCTTCCTCCTATCAAACTGTTGTTGCTTAAACGGACTGAAAAAGGGTCATGTACTTAGGTTTAAATGTAATTTTCTCAATCTCGATGGAACTATAGTGATGGAGTACATACCCTCTGAGATGAAATGCCGGTGAGGGTGCTCATGAATCGGCTCCGCCAATGCTCAATCTTCCTCCTATCAAATTGTTGTTGCTTAAACGGACTGAAAAAGGGTCATGTACTTAGGTTTAAATGTAATTTTCTCAATCTCGATGGAACTATAGTGATGGAGTACATACCTACAGATGAAATGCCAGCTGAGGGTGCTCCGCGAATCGGCTCAGCCAATGCTCAATCTTCCTCCTATCAAACTGTTGTTGCTTAAACGGACTGAAAAAGGATCATGTACTTAGGTTTAAATGTAATTTTCTCAATCTCGATGGAACTATAGTGATGGAGTACATACCTACAGATGAAATGCCAGCTGAGGGTGCTCCGCGAATCGGCTCTGCCAATGCTCAATCTTCCTCCTATCAAACTGTTGTTGCTTAAACGGACTGAAAAAGGGTCATGTACTTAGGTTTAAATGTAATTTTCTCACCCTCTACATGTTCTATATATCCTTATGTTGGTTCTGCATGTTGTAGACTCGCCTAAAATCACCCTTATGGTAATTGTCCATCTCTTTAATCTGTTGCTATATTCTCTATAAGTCAATATAAATTCAAAAACTCAAGGTCACAAATTAGACATCAAGGTCACAAATTAGACATCAAATTAGACATCAAATTAGGCAACACTAGAGTTCTATACCTATGCAGCACTAAAGTTTTATATGTAGAGTTCAGCTAGAGTACCTTCCAAGGCGTTGTGGTTGCAATCATGCTATTGAGAACAAGAGCATTATTATGTGTCCAGCTAGTCGAACATGCCAAGATCATCTCCAATGAAGCCAATCACGTCTCAAATTCCTCCAGTCCTGCCTACTTCACATGCATTATTTCCCAATGCCGCATCCACCATTTGGTCTATTCGCGACATCGTTGACAGCAGGTCCATTGCATGGTCCACCATCCATTTCAAGCTACATTTGCAAAGGGTATCCATTGCCCGCTCCACCTCCAGCGATGATCATTCAAGTATGAATATGCATTTCATTTTTTTCCCTACAATAAGGAAGGAAGGAAGGAAGTATATTTTTACGTCGCACCACAAAGGCAGCGTCACGGAGGACATGCGACCACAAGTACAAAAAAAACAAAAAATACATTGCATGGGCTGAAGCCCGTGAGCACCATGGCCCAGATTAAAAAACCCCACTGGGGAAAAACCGTTGCCATGATGACCACAGATCCAAAAAGCTATGCTGCTGCAAAAAACAACAAGCATACCTCCAACAAACAGAATTTCAACAAACGCCCCCGAACCGTAACCTCTTCACAGCTAGGTGCCAAGTACTGGTGCGGACTCATGCACGCGCTAAACCTCCATCCTCTCACTAAAACCAGGGCAAATAGATGCTGATGCAGAGATCCTGGTGCCGACCCCCTGGAGTAACTCGATCAAACCACTAGACCATAAGAGCTGCCCCAGAAACAGGTAGAATCCCAAAACCCCCATAGCAACGATCTGCAGAAAGGCGGTGACCGTGAGGGCACCGCTGAAGCTGAAAACCAACGCATCCAATAAGCCCAAGCACCAGAAGCCCAGGCGCTCAGGGAAGGCGGCGCTCAGGGAAAACGCTCAGAGAAATTGCTCGGAGGAGGTGCATCCTCCAGCCCTGCGCCAAGGCGCCAGCACCCCCAGGCATGCTCGCAGGCGGACATCCACTCAGGCACACACAGGGGCGCCATCCTTCACTGCCGCTGCTCCAACGCCATCCATCACTGCATCTGCTCGGGCAGGCCTCAGGCAGCGCCTCGGGCAGACATTGTAGGAAGGCGGAGGACGAAAAGATTTAGATGGATGGTATAGAACTCTACCGTTGCATAGGATACAAATTTACGGGGTTTGATGTCTAATTTGTGACCTTGAGTTTTTGAATTTATATTGACTCATAGAGAATATAGCAACAGATTAAAGAGATGGACAATTACCATAAGGGTGATTTTAGGCGAGTCTACATAAGGATATATAGCACATGTAGAGATTGAGAAAATTACATTTAAACCTAAGTACATGACCCTTTTTCAGTCCGTTTAAGCAACAACAGTTTGATAGGAGGAAGATTGAGCATTGGCGGAGCCGATTCGCGGAGCACCCTCAGCTGGCATTTCATCTGTAGGTATGTACTCCATCACTATAGTTCCATCGACCACTTTTTCCCTGGTGAAGTGATGATGTATGGATATGTTTTTTGACCTTCTGTGATGAATAGGATTTTCAGTGAGTGCAATACTACTCCTGTTGTCATTGTAAATTACAGTGGGACCTCGCTGAGCATACCCAATCTCTTCCAGAAATTGTCTGAACCATACTGTATCTCTTACCGCTGCTGAAGTTGCTACATACTCTGCCTCACAAGATGATAAGGCCATTGAAGTTTGTTTAGTACTTGTCCATGTGATTGCAGCCCCATGTAGCATAACTGAGAACCCTGTTGTAGATCTTCTTGTGTCTTGGTCTCCAGCCCAATCCGCATCTACAAAAGATACTATCTTGACTGCAGGGTAGTTAGAATCTGGCCCATATTTCAATCCCATTTTAGATGTGCCCGTTAGATATCTGATTATCCTTTTTACTGCATTCCAATGTCCGATACCTGGGTTACTCATAAACCTGCTCGCCGCACCCACTTCTTGAGCTATGTCTGGACGTGTACTGACCATGATGTGCATGAGACAGCCAACAGCAAAGTGGCCTGTTCAAGATCAAAGTGGCCTGTTCAAAGATCCCCATGGCAAAATTCCTTTATTTTTTTACGAGGTCAATCTCAGTTGTGTCCAGCTAGTCGAACATGCCAAGATCATCTCCAATGAAGCCAATCACGTATCAAATTCCTCTAGTCCTGCCTACTTCACATGCATTATTTCCCAATGCCGCATCCACCATTTGGTCTATTCGCGACGCCGTTGACAGCAGGTCCATTGCATGGTCCACCGTCCATTTCACAAGCTCCATTTGCAAAGGGTATCCATTTCCCGCTCTACCTCCAACGATGATCATTCAAGTATGAATATGCATTTCATTTTTTTCCCTACAATAAGACATTGTAGGAAGGCGGGGGACGAAAAGATTTAGATGGATGGTATAGAACTCTAGCGTTGCATAGGATACAGGGTTTGATGTCTAATTTGTGACCTTGAGTTTTTGAATTTATATTGACTCATAGAGAATATAGCAACAGATTAAAGAGATGAACAATTACCATAAGGGTGATTTTAGGCGAGTCTACAACATGCAGAACCAACATAAGGATATATAGCACATGTAGAGATTGAGAAAATTACATTTAAACCTAAGTACATGACCCTTTTTCAGTCCGTTTAAGCAACAACAGTTTGATAGGAGGAAGATTGAGCATTAGCGGAGCCGATTTGCGGAGCACCCTCAGCTGGCATTTCATCTGTAGGTATGTACTCCAGCACTATAGTTCCATCGAGATTGAGAAAATTACATTTAAACCTAAACCTAAGTACATGACCCTTTTTTCAGTCCGTTTAAGCAACAACAGTTTGATAGGAGGAAGATTGAGCATTGGCGGAGCCGATTCGCGGAGCACCCTCAGCTGGCATTCCATCACTATAGTTCCATCGACCACTTTTTCCCTGGTGAAGTGATGATGTATGGATCTGTGTTTTGACCTTCTGTGATGAATAGGATTTTCAGTGAGTGCAATACTACTCCTGTTGTCATTGTAAATTACAGTGGGACCATGCTGAGCATACCCAATCTCTTCCAGAAATTGTCTGATCCATACTGTCTCTCTTACCGCTGCTGAAGTTGCTACATACTCTGCCTCACAAGATGATAAGGCCACTGAAGTTTGTTTAGTACTTGTCCATGTGATTGCAGCCCCATGTAGCATAACTGAGAACCCTGTTGTAGATCTTCTTGTGTCTTGGTCTCCAGCTCAATCCGCATCTACAAAAGATACTATCTTGACTGTAGGGTAGTTAGAATCTGGCCCATATTTCAATCCCATCTCAGATGTGCCCTTTAGATATCTGATTATCCTTTTTACTGCCTTCCAATGTCCGATACCTGGGTCACTCATAAACCTGCTCGCCGCACCCACTGCTTGAGCTATGTCTGGACGTGTACTGACCATGATGTGCATGAGACAACCAACAACAAAGTGGCCTGTTCAAGATCAAAGTGGCCTGTTCAAAGATCCCCATGGCAAAATTCCTTTATTTTTTTACGAGGTCAATCTCTGTTGTGTCCAGCTAGTCGAATATGCCACGATCATCTCCAATAAAGCCAATCACGTCTCAAATTCCTCCAGTCCTGCCTACTTCACATGCATTATTTCCCAATGCCGCATCCACCATTTGGTCTATTCGCGACGCCGTTGACAGCAGGTCCATTGCATGGTCCACCATCCATTTCACAAGCTCCATTTGCAAAGGGTATCCATTGCCCGCTCCACATCCAGCGATGATCATTCAAGTATGAATATGCATTTCATTTTTTTCCCTACAATAAGACATTGTAGGAAGGCGGGGGACGAAAAGATTTAGATGGATGGTATAGAACTCTAGTGTTGCATAGGATACAAATTCACGGGGTTGGATGTCTAATTTATGACCTTGAGTTTTTGAATTTATATTGACTCATAGGGAATATAGCAACATATTAAAGAAATGGACAATTACCATAAGGGTGATTTTAGGCGAGTCTACATAAGCATATATAGCACATGTAGAGATTGAGAAAATTACATTTAAACCTAAGTACATGACCCTTTTTCAGTCCGTTTAAGCAACAACAGTTTGATAGGAGGAAGATTGAGCATTGGCGGAGCCGATTCACGGAGCACCCTCAGCTGGCATTTCATCTGTAGGTATGTACTCCATCACTATAGTTCCATCGACCACTTTTTCCCTGGTGAAGTGATGATGTATGGATATGTGATTTGACCTTCTGTGAACGAGGTGCACCCTGGACTACCACAGTCGTCGGATCTGTCAATCCTACGGCCCAGACTGTATGTTGGAGCCTCTGGACACCTCTCGTTTCGATTATGCTCAATTATGATTGGGGACGCCTATGATTTTAAGATGTCGAATACGAGTTTGCCTAAGGTTTTGATGGTATATCGTGCCTCTATACGGTTTCATTTAAGCTTTTAGAATATGAAATACGGGGATTCGAACCTCTACTAAAATAACTCAATGTCCTAATAAGACTACTTTAACCAATCTAACTAGTGAGCTAATGTGACTATTTTTTATCTTAAATCTATGTTTTTTTTTTATAATAACCCATTGAATTGTTTTAGGGATATGGTCTATGGTTTCAAGAATTATATCTATATCAAATCCCCCTGGAACCCCCTGTTATTTTGCTACATATTTCAGTGAGTGCAATACTACTCCTGTTGTCATTGTAAATTACAGTGGGACCATGCTGAGCATACCCAATCTCTTCCAGAAATTGTCTGATCCATACTGTCTCTCTTACCGCTGCTGAAGTTGCTACATACTCTGCCTCACAAGATGATAAGCCCACTGAAGTTTGTTTAGTACTTGTCCATGTGATTGCAGCCCCATGTAGCATAACTGAGAACCCTGTTGTAGATCTTCTTGTGTCTTGGTCTCCAGCCCAATCCGCATCTATAAAGGATACTATCTTGACTGCAGGGTAGTTAGAATCTGGCCCATATTTCAATCCCATCTCAGATGTGCCCTTTAGATATCTGATTATCCTTTTTACTGCCTTCCAATGTCTGATACCTGGGTTACTCATAAACTTGCTCGCCGCACCCTGCTTGAGCTATGTCTGGACGTGTACTGACCATGATGTGCATGAGACAGCCAACAGCTCTATATCTGTCTATGCTGCCATCGCTAGCTTGTTTGACTTTAAATACCCATTTGCACCCAACTGCCTTTCTTCCTTTTGGGAGATCCACTAGGTCTCATGCATTGGTTGCATGCATAGCGTTCATTTCTTCCTGCATGGCTTCCATCCACTTTACGGAATGTGGTCCTGTTACAGCCTCATGCACGGATAAAGGCTCCAGTAATTCAGCCTTGAAGCATTCCCAAGAACATTTTTCTTCCATATCTGTTTCCCACCACGATCCAAATTCCTGTTCAAATGCTTGCTCATGCTTTCTGACCCTTTCCAGTGCTGCTGAACCTTTTGATTGCTTCCATTCTAACCATCTGGATGTAGGGTGGTGCCCTCTTGCACTTCTCCTTAGTGATTCTTCATGCCTCTCTTGCTGCACACTCTCTTGCTGCTGCACACTCTCTTGCTGCTGATTGTTAATACTATTGTCTAGGTTGAGATGACCATGATGCTCTTGAATGTCTGCCAACGCTTCAGCTTGTGAATCTTTTACACCTTCCAACGGTGCATGGTTTGGTTTCCTTCAGCCTTACCAATGGTATTGCCCATCCTTCCAAACATCAAAGATGTTTTAGCTTTATTATCCTTCTTTATCCAGGCTGCAAGACGTGCAAAATCTTCTGCCGCTGGAGCTACTTCTCCATCTTCTTCATCTCTCCTGTGAACCACAACACATTTATAACCTCCCAAACCTCTCGTTCTTCTAGAACTGCCTGCATTTTCCAGAACCAAAGAGTGGCATTTGTTCTGTCCAGCTTCTCCAAATGCTTGAGATCCATCTGCAGTTTCGCCATTGTGCTCTCACAATTCCCCCTGATCTTTTCCTCAATTCTCTTCCGTTTCCGGCTCTGATACCATAAAGCGAAAATAGAACTCCAAGAATTGCCAAAATTCATACCGTATGCCCCATGCTATTTATAGATCCCTCTAATAATATGTACAGCCAAAGATAACTAAGTTTCTGTTACAACGTCATTCCATTATGGCAGAATATATCATTATTCTAACATGTAGAGAAGCTTTGATATAATACAATGTTTTTTTGCACTTTCCAAATGTTACTGTAATGCTCAAGTATTGTGAATCATGACTGTAATGCTTGAAATGTAATGATTCTAATGTTCTGTTGAGTGGAGATGTTTAGGAATGGATGCGCCTTCATTCTCTTTGGATCTTGATGGAGATCTTGTATGTTCTGTATGCTTTTCTTCATGATGCAACTAGAATGTTGTGTCTACTTTTGTATGGTTTTTTCCTTTTATCAATATAAACTCTTTGAAACTCTATTCAATGTTTTTTATTAACTGTGGTGACATTGTTAAAAGTTTGAGATCTGAATTCTGAAGTTCTCAGAATGTTCAATAGAAATGCAGAATGTAAATCAAAATGCAGAATGTAAATCAGAATGTTAACCTCAAAACAGAATGTTAACCTCAAACAGAATGTTCACCTAAGGCTTACATTCCTTAAAAGAATCATGTCCACGTGGCAATACAGGATTGGACAATAAGTCAGAAAATATGACACCTGACATTTACGTTTCTTCTACTTCACTTTCACTTGCGCAGGCAGCTTCTTTCGAGGATCGGTACACGAGGGAGAAAGAAAAACGGAAATTGCTGGAACTGGAGTGCTTCTTGCAATCTGACGAAGAGGTCCCCTTTTCTCCATGATTTGATTATAAAGTTATTTAACCATGAGCTTTACTACTAGTTCCTGTTTTATGCCCATTTCAAGCAGGTAGGGACATCAAATTATGTTTCGTGCCAAATGGTGGAAGCAGTTGTTGGAGAACTTGAAGCACTCATTGGAGAACAGGTAGTATAAATTCTGTTATCACAGTCATCCTCAACTGTTATAGGAAATGAGTATTTTAAGCAGCAGAAATATCCAGAAGCTGTAAAGCACTATAGTGAGGCTTTGAGAAGGAATCCATCTGATGTCAAGGCAATTATCTTTTGCTTTCTATGTTCCCGTTTATTTTGATTCACCTAAAACTTATTTGTAGACTTCTAGAATTCTCGTGCCTTTTCTTTTCATGACTTTTGATTTTTTTGATCCAGGCTTACAGTAACAGAGCAGCATCTTATACTAAGCTTGGCGCATTTCCTGAGGGTTTGAAGGATGCAAACAAATGTATTGAGCTTGATCCAAAGTTTTCAAAAGGATACTCCAGAAAGGGTGCAATTCAATTCTTTATGAAGGAATACGATAAAGCGTTAGAGACTTACCAGGTACAGTAATAGCGGCATAGGAAATTGGAAGAGCTTTAGTGTTAGATGTTAGAAAGAAGAGTTATAAGATGCCAAATTAAATATTGAAGAGGGTTACATGACTGGAAACTTGGCTCTTGAAACAATGCAGACTGGATTGAAGTATGATGAAGGGAATCAAGAACTTTTGGATGGCATTCATAGGTATGGAAGCGTTTTGCATTGCATGTTAAACATTTCGATAAAATGCTCCTGATTGCTTACTTGTCTGCCTATTTCAGGTGCATTGAGCAGATAAACAAGGCGAACAGAGGAGATATTAGTGCGGAGGATTTGAAAGAGCGGCAGGTGAGTGTCCTCTTCATGATTTTTTATCATGTAACATATTTATTGTGTAGCTTATAGGTTAATTTTACTTAATTGTGTTTTGGTGTGAAGAAATTTAACTTGTTTTAGTTAAAGATTTAAGCGGAACCTAACTATTTTTTGTTTGTATATCCAGGCGACTCCTATGGATCGATTTAAAGCTGTCAAAATTTACTTCTCAGAGATGTTGAAGGCATACCCGCGGCAGCAAATTCACGAAGATATTTGGACAATGGCACTGACTGCTGTGAAGGACAGAGTGGATCTATCAGATCCTGCTGTTGTGCGGGACCTGTACTGCTATATGATAAAGACGGACATTGATAATTGTGATCCGAGACGAGTCTTTATTTTTAGAAAGATCGATGAGTTAAACATGATCATTGAAGACCTCTGATCATTGCTCCGGCACCCTGACGCCATAGCCAAGCTGAGGTAAGATGTAGGCATTTAGGTATAGAATGACGCCATAGCCAAGATGAAGGTGAGATTGGCGATTCCATCAACAATATGGTCTGTATCAGTCTCCTCTGCAATATCCACGGAGTCTCCTTTCTCCGCCTCTCTTTTTGCTCTTTCTTTTTGCTCCATGTTTTACATAGTTGGTTTAAAAAGGTATATGATAGTTTCTCTTTATTTGCTTTCTGTTTGGACAATGAATTCATGGTATGTGCATTTAGGAGTACACAGCGAGATTGTTTACAATAATAGGAGGTATGTACAGAGCAATTGTATTAGTATGTGCATTTAGGATGGAGGGCTTGCTAGAACTATGTGCCCAGTTGCTATCTCAGCAACGGCTTGAGGAGCTATCGGTTGTCCTAAGGCCTTTCGGACATAGCAAAGTATCTCCAAGAGAAACTGCTATTTGGTTTTCATCTGCCAGCATCCCCACTGAAGCTGTATTTTAGATGTTCTGTACATTGCCTTGCCCTAATGGGCCTGTAAATTTTAAGGAAAGGTGTATTGACTTAGAAAGGATTATAAAGCTAGCATAGTGTCAGGGCAAAAACCCAGGTTTTGGAAAGTGGAGGTGCTTACAAAAGTATTTGATTATGACAGTTCATTATATGTAAGTTGACGGCTTTTATACTTTTCCTACATGCGATTCTTTTGCATGCAGGTGTTAGTTGTTCGATGAAAATGCTGGCTGCAGCTTGATGCTGAGATTCACAAGCGGTTCATATAGCTTCATCTCTGTCATTATTCGTTTTGGGGCCTACAGAATGGCAGGAATTGTTTTCATCAAGGTTGCGAAGTAACATGATTAACGACATTGATCGTTGTAACATTGTTTAAAGAAGTTAATGGAGATGTCTCGAAATTTGAGGCCAAAGGCAGTTATTCAAGATGCGTTTGCCATAGCTAGTCCAGACATGACAGGGCCTCACAGCCAGATTAGAATGCATCTTGAACTCTACACCTTCTTTCAAGACTAGGAACGGTGCCCAGCGTTGCTGGGCATAAGTTGACTGAGACCCTGTAAATGATACACAATAGCAATGAGAGAATAACCCGAAAATACTCCATCGTTAACATATTCGATACCATTCTTTACGCTGCTTTTACTCTTTTCTTTTTCCTTTTCCTCGTTTTCACACTTCCTTTTTTCCTTTTCCTTTTTTTTTTCATTTTCCTTGCATGCTTCCTTTCTTTCTTTCTTTTTTTTCTTCTTTTTTTTCACATCCTTGTTTCCCCCTATGTTGCCCTTCCCTTTCCCTTCTTCCCAAACCTTTTCCTGGTGGATTCTTTCCTTTTTTTTCCTTTTTCCCACCCTTTCCTCTTTTTCTTTTCCTTTTTCCCTTTTTTCCATGCTCTTCTTGGCTTTTTTTTTCCCTTTCTTTTTCGCCCTTTTTTCTCATGCCTTTTACCCTTCTCTTTTCCCATTTCGCTATTCCTCTTTTCCCCACCTTTTTTCGTTCCCTTTTTCCCTTCCATTTTCCTCCTTTTCCCCACCCTTTCCTTCCCCTTTTCCTCTCTCTCTATTTTTTTTTTTTTCCTTTCCCTTTTCCCATGACATTCTTTCCTTCTCTTTTCTAATTTTCTTGCTCTTTCTTTCCCTCGTCCCCTTTTCCCCATGCCTTGTTTCCCTTCCATTTGCATGCTCTTTTCGCTTCCCTTTTACCCTTTGTTCACCCTTTCCTCTTCCCTTTTCTCGTGCCCTTTCCCCCCTCCCTTTTCCCCTATCCCTCTTCCCCTTTCCTCTTGCTTTTTTTCCCGGGTTCTTTTTTCCACTTTCCCCCTCCCTTTTTATTTTTTCATTTCCCTTTTCCATTTCCAGTTCCCCTATTTCCTTTCTCCTCTTTTTCCCACCCTTTCCTTCTTCCCCTTTTGATGGTGCCCTTTTTCCCTTCATTTTTCCCTTTCGTTTTCTACTCCCTTTCCCAAGCCATTTATTCCTTCCCTTTTTTCTTTTGGGTGTAAATATGGTAATGCTACCCAAAAAAACGCGAAAGCACTTAGCACTTAAAGCACTTAAAGCACTTGGCTGCGCACGGCCAAAAGTCATGCCGTAAATGCTTCCTGCCTGTACTTTGTTCTCGGCTAAGTTAGATTAATAATTATCACCTCTGATACTCTTCAATCTTTGCATTTTGATGCCGTGTAATGTCAAAATTTTTTTTTTTTTTGCTGAGATACATTACATGGCAGTTTCGATGTTGGATTGGTTTCAATAGAGTATGGAGAAAGTTAGAGAGAAAATAACAAACAAAGAAGACTGGTTGTCTATTCAAAAAGAAGTAATGGAATTGCAAGGATAAAACTAAGAAGTAATGGAATTGCATGAATAGTATTAAGATTGTTTTAATACAGAGACGGAATTGCAAGAATGTATTAAGATTGCTTTGATACAAAAGGATCTCAAAACTCTGATTAACAAAGCTTGATCAATAATGTAAATGACGAAATGTGAATGCACGCAAGACTACTCACAACAATATAGAACAACAATGATCATATAAAAGACAATGTTAACCCACTATTAGTGAAAATTGACCAACTTTGAGAGGTCATTTCTCCCGCATCCAAGGTCAAATTTAATTGATTTAAACTGCAAGAGAAAGGCCATAGTGTCTACTTTTAGATGCAGGTAAAATCATCAAAAATTATTCATTAAAACTCAAGATATCAAATTCTGAGTTTTGGTATATTTCTGTGACAAAAAATCAGAACTTTGAGAGACTGTTTCTCACTCCTCATAGCTCAGATTTGAGTGATTTAAATTGCAAGAGAAAGTGCTAAATGTCTAGTTTTAAATGCATGTGAGATCACTCAAAACCGATCAGCACCACTCAAGATATTAAAGTCTGAATTTTGTATATTCTTGTGACATCAATTTCTGCACCCACTGTAACAGAAAATCAGCCAAGTTTGAGAGGCTATTTCTCACTCCTCAGAGATCGGATTTGTGTGATTTTGATTGCAAAAGAAAGAGACCGAAGTATACTTCTAGATCAAAGTGAAATCGCTCCAAATAGATTGGTAGAACTCAAGATATCAATGTCTGAGTGCTCGTCAATTTTCCCATTTGGGGAAAAAAAAAATAACGTAGATCTAGGATACAACATTAGAGATGCATAATACATTGAAAGAATGGAACAAAAATACTCTTAAGAAAAACAAAGAGTAATCAGATTGTCTCTTCTCACTTGATTTGAATCCTAAAAAGCTTCTTCCGGTTAAATGGATGCTTTCAAGAGAGCTGCCCACAATTCAATCTCCAATGCAACAGAGATTGAATTATCAATCTAAATCAAATTGCAATAAAACATTGTTAATTCACCTATGATTTCTATGCCGATTTGAACTCTAATTTGTATTCTTATACTGCATTGAAAAAGAGAAACTCCATCAATCTTGTCCCGCCAATGGAGTTCCCGCCAATGGAGTTCCCGCCCTTGAAGATCCTCGTCAGCGATCCTTACCATTTCGGAGATCTCCCACCGCGGGATCATCCATCTCATCGATCCTTACCTCCACGGAATGATCCATCCTATTTCTAGAGTAACAACCCCCCGAGGTCGTTGAATGAAAAAGCACTCGAGGGTAAAGCACCTAAAGCACTTAAAGCACTTGTCCGGATAGTGCTTTTTGGGTAGCATTACCATATTTACACCCTTTTCCCTTTTCCCTTTTTCCCATGCCTTTTTTCCTTCCCTTTTTTGCATTCTCTTTTTTTTTTCCCTTTTCCTCGTGCCTTTTTGCCCTTCACATTCTCCCTTTCCTTCTCTTTTTTCCTTTCCCCCCTTTTTCCTTTTCCCATGCCTTTCTTTTTCCCCACCCTTTTCTTTTTTTTTCTTTCTCTTTCCCTTTTCCCCTGCCCTTTTCTCCTTTCCCTCTTTCCCTTTTGTCCATGCCTTTTTGCCCTTCACTTTTCCTCTTTCCTCCTCCCTTTTCCTTTACCCTTTCCTCTTAAGAGATCAAAGCATGGCCAATCGCGGTGGTGGGAAGTTGTGCAATAAATCACGGCCTATGGATGCAATCAAATGATCTAAGCCATACAAATTAGGGTTTGCTTCATGACATACTTACGCTATAACTTTATAATATAAGATAGACTAGTAATGGTACCCAGCAAAAAAAAAAAAAAAAAAAAAAAAAAATAAATTAAATAAATTAAAACATAAATTAGGAACCTTTAATTTCTTTCTTTTTTTATTCTCCCTTTTTTTTTCTAACCCCCTTCTCCCTCCCTTTGCCTTCCCTTTCCCCCAGGGTTCGAAATTAGAATTTGCCCTAACCATTAAAAATGCCTGCTTACATTTAAGGCTGCCGGAAATACATGAAATTATATTGTACTTTCCCGAAAATCCTTAGAAACTTCTCTAAAAATAGCCTGAAAAAATGCCGGGAATATTTTTTGGCTATCGGAAATGTTTTGGAATGGCCGGATTTTTAAGGGTCGAACCCCCCTAATTTCGAGCCCTGCTTTCCCCTTCCCCTTTTTTTCTTTCTCTTTTTCTTATCAGCTTTTTCCCTTTCTTTTTATCTTTCCCCGCTCTTCCCATTTTTCCACTACTCTCTTTCCCTTTCCTTTTCCCCTTCCTCTTCCTTTTCCTTTTCCTTTTCCTTTTCTCTTTCCCGTTTCTCATGCATTTTTTTCGTTCTCTTTTGCTTACCTTTTCATGTGCCCTTTTCTTCCTTTCCCCACCGTCTTCCTCTTGATCACGTGCCCTTTTCCCCATCTCTTTTCCCATTTCTCTCTCCTCTTTTCCTCATGCTCTTTTTTGTTTTCCTTCTCCTTTTTAAGCTTCCCTTTTCCTTTCAACTTTCCATTCCCTTTTCATACATTCCCCACCCTTTTGCTTTAAATGTTCCCTTTTTCCCTTTCCTTTCTCTTTCCCCTTCCTTTACATTTTCCCTTTCCCGTTTTCCTTCGCTTTTCATATGCCTCTTTCCATTCCCTTTTCTCAATCTTTTTTATGTACCCTTTTTCCTTCTTTCCCATCCTCTTCCCCTTTTTCCCCTTTCCACTTTCTCCTTTCTTGTTTCTTTTTCTTTTTTTCCCTTTCCCATACTCTTTTTCCCTTTCTTTTTTCTATTTCCTCACCCTTTCCCTCTTCCCTTTTTTCTCGTGCCCTTTTCTCCTTCCTCTTTTCCTCTTTTCGTATTCCTTGCTCCCTACCCTTTGTCTATTCTACTTTCCCCCACCTTTTCCTCATTTTTCCATTCTTTCCCTCTTCCTTTTTCTCGATGC
Source organism: Isoetes taiwanensis (assembly GCA_021234155.1). Lineage (NCBI taxonomy): Eukaryota > Viridiplantae > Streptophyta > Lycopodiopsida > Isoetales > Isoetaceae > Isoetes > Isoetes taiwanensis. Next base: position 86,896 of record JAJEKV010000110.1, on the reverse strand, counting down.
TCTTTTTGCTTTCCTTTTTCTCTTTCTTCACCCTTTCTCTTTTCCCTTTTTTTCACGCCCTTTCCTTTTTTCTCTTTCTCTCATTCCATTTTCCCAAGTTCTCTTTTTCCCTTTTCCCCCTCTCTTTTCCTTTTTACTTTTCTTTTTCCCATAGACTTTGCAACCTTTTCTTATTTTCCCTTACCTTTTTCTCCTTTTCTCACATTTACTTCTTACCCTTCTCAATGATTGCTCTTTTTTTCCGTTCCCTTTCCCCCTCGCCTATTCTATTCCTTTTTCTATTTTCTTTTATCTTTCCATTTTCCTTTTCTCCTTCTCTTTCCTTTTTCCTCTTACCTTTCTTTTATTCCTTTTCCCTTTTCCCTTTTCCCTTTCCCTTTTCCCTTTTCCCTTTTCCCTTTCATCGTTGTTCCTTTTCCCTTCCCCTCTTCCTTTTCCCTTTTCCCTTTTCTCTTTCATCGTTTTTCCTTTTCCCTTCCCAGTTTCCTTTTCCCTTTTCCCTTTTCCCTTTCATCGTTTTCCTTTTCCCTTTCCCTTTTTCCTTTTCCCTTTTCCCTTTTCCCTTTCATCATTTTTCCTTTTCCTTCCCCTTTTCCGTTTCAGTTTTCCCTTCCATCGTTTTTCCTTTTCCCTTTCCCTTTTCCTTTTCCCTTTTCCCTTTTCCCTTTTCCGTTTTCCGTTTTCCCTTTTCCCTTTCATCTTTTTTTTTTTCCCTTCCCCTTTTCCTTTTCCCTTTTCCCTTTCATGTCTTTTTATCCCTTTTCCTTTTTCCCTTTCATCGTTTTCCTTTTCCCTTCCCCTTTTCCGTTTCCCTTTTCCCTTTTCCCTTTCATCATTTTTTTTTTTTCCCTTCCCTTCCCCTTTTCCCTTTTCCCCTTCCCCTTTCCCTTTCCCTTTCCCTTTCCCTTTCCCTTTCCCTTTCCCTTTTCCTTTTCCTTTTCCTTTTTCCTTTTCCCTTTCATATTGAAGCCATAGTCAAGATGAAATTTTAGTTGAAGACACGCACACATCATCTCCACCATTGGTCAATCAAATCCTCGACCGTCCGATTTAGGGTGCGGTCCATTACACAACATTATATTTTAGTTGAAGACACGCACACATCATCTCCACCATTGGTCAATCAAATCCTCGACCGTTCGATTTAGGGTGCGGTCCATTACACAACATTATAATATAAGATAAGATAAGATGAGAAATCCTGCATTATCTGGAACTCTTCTTCATCTGCAAGTCTAGCATGATGTGGACAACGCCCCAAATTGATATTACTGCACACTTTAGCCACTAGATTTACTGTACATCTGAGCCAAGCATTTATGCAGTGACCAGCCTCTGCAAATCGATTTTTGTTGAGATGTCTTTGTCTGTGTGTTGAATCTGCTGTGCTACAAAACGAGTTCACAAATTACATAAATAAAAATGCATCATAAAGCAACCAGCAGGCCAGACATTGAAGATTACCAAAAGCTTCTAACTTACAGTAAATTCTAAACCCAGGAATTCAAACTATGGCATAAAGCTACAGATTTAACACAACAAGAGTTCAAGGTGTGACATAAAGCTACAGAATTAGCACAACATTTGTGTGTAAATGCTTCCACTCTCAAGACCACAACAACCAACCTTGCTGTGTTTTTTTGTATTCGTTTTGCACATAAGTTGCTATGGGACCTATGTTATTTGCATGTCTTTTATCACTAGTTTTATCTCCTTCCCTTGCTCAATCCGCCATTCATGATCATTGTTTTCCTGCTCCAATTTGGAAGCAGCTTTGGGACTCCGCAAGTGCTTTGTGGAAAATCTAATCTTACACAAATTATTTATTTGGTGAGGAGCTAAGCCCATGATTTTATTTGCAATCTGCTAGGCTATGACAAATGAGGTCTTTTTCCAAGCGTTTTGGGTGGAGATGACAATACAAACAAGAATGTATGATAAACTCGCGGTATCTTTGTTAAACTCTGTTTTGAAAAGGGAAACATGTTGAAAATTATCAAGAAAATGAAATTGAGGCTCAGCGGTATCTTTGTTAAACTGTGTTTGGAAAGGGAAAAACGTTGAAAATTATCAAGAAAATGAAATTGAGAGGCTATGATATTTCTGATATAAGTTGTTTGGAACACATTAAGTCTGCTCATAGTATATAAACGGATGTTTTTGTCAAGCTTTTGTAGATTGTTCCATTGTAACCCATGGAAGTGTTAAGCCCGTGTTCACATCAGGAGCAAGGTCAGGTAGTATGATAGACAAAGGTGTGGTTTGCTAGCATTTGAAATCTTCTATTCAGCCTTATCTAATTGTGTATGGCTTTTGATGACGAAAATGCACCAGTTTGCATTGGGGATAGAAACCGATCATATACGTCCTAGTTTGATTTGCTAGAATTATCTTAAAATATGATGACTAGATGACCAGCGACACACATCTCAATAGGGCTTCCTTCTTAATACCAGATCATTAAGTTCACACCGTAAAGTCTCAACATATGATTATCCTTTGCAAGATAAGACGTGCTCGAGTTTATTATATGTGTAACTATTGTCTTGATGTTGCACACATACTGTCATTGGAAGATTCATTATGTATTTGCACATGCATATGCACTACATGTAGTAAATGAATAGCTCAAAAGAGAGACAGGATGTGCAGCAAAGATACCTTTGATAACATTTGATAACAGGCAAGATCAAGGAGTTTGACAAACAAAATGGGTCTCAAAGCAAAATTAATTTCTATCCTCAATCAATTTAAATATGGACTAGTTAATAAGTTGCAAGAGTTGGGCAATGTCCTGTGTAGGAAGGAGAGGCTAAAGAACAACCAGCTATTTAAGGAGCTTGAAGGAACGAATGGTAGTAGGCAAGCTTTCCTGCCGAGTTTGTTAATTGAGAAGTACTTGATCTGCCTGAGCTTCCATGATAAATGTACAGTAAAAGAAGGCATTTTTAAGAATCCAGGTTCCATCTGACTTTTGATATGCAGGTAAACTTTATTAGTGTAATTTTAGGCTTAAAACCTGCTTCAGATATCTTCACCCAACTTTGAAACATATTTCTTTCCTACTGTAGGGAAAGCTGTTTGGCAATGATTATGTCAATTTCATGGAGCACATTTGTGGAGGGTTATCTCACTGCATTTCTTTCTCACGTGCAGCAATGGGTCTGTCTTTATTTATTAATTATTTCTGCTTATTTTGTGCAGGTTTTCTGGAGATTATTAATACACAATATGGACACAGTATGCATGCAGCGACGTAAAAAATGTAAAAGCTGCATCAGATGAATTGCATGTCTATATAACTGCTGATAGCAATGACAAAGGGGAGGCAGTAGTCGCACTAGTTAGGCCTTTACTGATACCTATTGGTGTAAGTAGTCATACCATAAACTATTTGTCTGCTTTATGGGCTAGTGACGCATGTCCTGTGTAGGAAGGAGAGGCTAAAGAACAACCAGCTATTTAAGGAGTTTGAAGGAACGAATGGTAGTAGGCACGCTTTCCTGCCGAGTTTGTTAATTGAGAAGTACTTGATCTGCCTGAGCTTCCATGATAAATGTACAGTAAAAGAAGGCATTTTTAAGAATCCAGGTTCCATCTGACTTTTGATATGCAGGTAAACTTTATTAGTGTAATTTTAGGCTTAAAACCTGCTTCAGATATCTTCACCCAACTTTGAAACATATTTCTTTCCTACTGTAGGGAAAGCTGTTTGGCAATGATTATGTCAATTTCATGGAGCACATTTGTGGAGGGTTATCTACACTGCGAACTGAAGGCGTTATTAATTTTGAAGCACAGCCTGCACCGCTTGGGTGCACCCCCACTGTTCTTGCTAATAATAGCAATTCCATTGATGTTAATAGCATTTGTCCTCTATTACAGGACAACTATTTCCATGGAATGCCAACTTACCTGGGTGGGTTATGATGGGACGACCTGTCCACTGCTTTATGGGCTAGTGACGCATGTCCTGTGTAGGAAGGAGAGGCTAAAGAACAACCAGCTATTTAAGGAGCTTGAAGGAATGAATGGTAGTAGGCACGCTTTCCTGCCGAGTTTGTTAATTGAGAAGTACTTGATCTGCCTGAGCTTCCATGATAAATGTACAGTAAAAGAAGGTTCCATCTGACTTTTGATATGCAGGTAAACTTTATTAGTGTAATTTTAGGCTTAAAACCCAACTTTGAAACATATTTCTTTCCTACTGTAGGGAAAGCTGTTTGGCAATGATTATGTCAATTTCATGGAGCACCTTCGTGGAGGGTTATCTACACTGCGAACTGAAGGCGTTAATAATTTTGAAGCACAGCCTGCACCGCTTGGGTGCACCCCCACTGTTCTTGCTAATAATAGCAATTCCATTGATGTTAATAGCATTTGTCCTGTACAGGACAACATTTTCCATGGAATGCCAACTTACCTGGGTGGGTTACGATGGGACGGCCTGTCCGCGCTGGTTTACCATTCTTTTCTGGGCCCACTGTTCTTGCTAATAATAGCAATTCCATTGATGTTAATAGCATTTGTCCTGTATTACAGGACAACTATTTCCATGGAATGCCAACTTACCTGGGTGGGTTACGATGGGACGGCCTGTCCGCGCTGGTCTACCATTCTTTTCTGGGCCTCCTAACAGTGATACTCCTAACATTGTTGTTGAATTAGTGTATTCTGGAAACATTCAAACTAGGTATGGACCACATGTGACTCCTCAACTTCTCCAGATCTCTCAGGTAGGTGTTCAACAGCTTCAAACTTCAAACTTTGAGCTCCATCCGCCTTACATCAGGTTTGGGCACTTCTGCTCCTGAAATTGACAATAGCTTAAAGTGGTCTGTTCAAGATCAACAAGAGAAGGGGTCCATTAGTGTCATTGATTGTGTCAATTTTGGGGCTAAAATTGCAACTCCAATTTTTTTGATCACTGACGCTATGGATAACACAGCCAGGTGACACAAATATGGCATTTAGAATGTCATATATAATGTCAGCAACGTCAATGGCAACGCCACCTATAACGTCACATTTATCGTCAGTGGCGACGTCAAATATAGTGTCACTTATAACGTCACAATTAACCTCATTGGCAATGTCATATGTAATGTCATTGATAACACCATTCATAATGCAGAAAATTTTGTCAGAAATTATGCCATATATACTGTCGGCTCTAATATCAACTTTAATGTCACTCATAAAGTCATAAATAATGCCATCTATTTTCTTAACATTAGGGATTTTTTGAGATCATAAAAGGGCCTTCTAAGAATTGCTGACTAAGCTATATGAACTACCAATCAGAAAACAGAACTGGTAATCCAGTCAGCAAAACAGTTATAACTAACTCACTGGATCACATTTTCTAGCATAAGTGTTGATAGAAAAGTCCAAATGAGCTTTTGTTTGGTGCAATAGATAGATCTCATTGAGATCTTTCCAATCTTAGGTGGTTTGCATATCTTTTAGCCCTATAGGATAGTAAAAAATGATAAAAACCATATTTTTTAAAGTTTTGACAATCATAAATGGTCAAAATATATGCAAAGCACCTAAAGTTGGAAAGATCTCAACGAGATCTATCTATTGCACTAAACGAGAGCTCATTTGGACTTTTCTATCAATAGTTATGCTAGAAAATGTGATCCAGTGAGTTAGTTATAACAGTTTTGCTGACTGGACCCGTCAGGCTCTGATTTCTTATTGGTAGTTCATTTATCTTTATTTGGCTTAGTTGGCATGTTTTGAAGGCCCTTTTTTAATCTCAAAAAAACCCTAATGGATCAATGTCACTCATAAAGGCATAAATAATGCCATCTATTTTCTCAAGTTTATTGTCACTCTAATATCAACTTTAATGTCACTCATAAAGTCATAAATAATGCCATCTATTTTCTTAAGATCAATGTCACTCATAAAGGCATAAATAATGCCATCTATTTTCTCAAGTTTATTGTCACTCGTAAAGGCATAAATAATGTCATCGATGTTTTCAATATCATTGTCATTTATATTGTCAATATTAATGACAACTTTATTGTCAATATGAATGTCATTTATTGATGCATTGTTACCACATATATAGTGGCACTACGTATGCCACTAGATGAGATATTTCTATCATTAAATGTTAAATGTTTAAATGCCACTGTTTATGTCTTGCTTACGGTCATATAATGTCATTTAGATGTGATTGTGTGTCAAGCTAGATGGAATTAAGGGGATTTGAACCCCCTTCCAGTGCCAGGATAGGATAAGCAGAGCCAGTGTTTCCCAAAATAACATTCCACATGATATACCATGTTTGTAAAAGAACAAAACAACTGTAAATTCAGACAGCCTCTTTGTATAATGAGTCCCTTAAGCACATTAAATGTGAGATTTACTCCATAGAATATGAAATCCCTATATATATAACTATAAGTGTAGAAGTCAGATCTACCTTCTCCAAGCTGCACACTTGCTGGAATAATTGGAGTCCATGTGTAAGGATTTCGTTTTCCAACTGTTTCAAATGGCTCACATAAAGTTTGGTTGCAACTGAACATACACATGACATGGTAACAAAAACCTGCAATTGCATCCAATCCATTGCAAGAAATAAGGACCTGCACTTGGCCAGAACCACAAAGCTGCCTTCTGCTGTAGCTAAGGCATGGGCTACCCACATTTGAATCGAAATCTATCTAACATATATTTCCATGCAATAACAACCAGCAAACAAGCACCTAGCACATTCACACTTACTTTACAGATATGATGTATCTCAAGGCATTGACGTCAAGACGAGCTAGAATAATGAATTTACTTCAAACTTCTTCACATATCCAACACACAATCTATGCTATCTCACACAATATATTGGCATGCAATATAGCTTCTGGCTACTCTAAACATGTCCATCTGCATGTAATGTCACAAGGCCGACCCCAACAACCACAAACCTGGTTTCTGCTGCACTTGAGGCAGGGGTTGCTCATATTTGAATCCAAATCAACCTGTCTCCTTTGCACCAACAATAGAACAGGCAGTTAGCACTACATTCGACATTGGATCCCATTGGAATCCGAGAGCTTTGCACAACGAAATCAACTTATAGAGGCAATTTCATGGCTGTGCATCCTTCAGTTTCCAGTTTATTTTTCCCATTCTTACCACAGTAGAACAAAGACATAGGCAGACCATCTTTGCACCTGCAACAACTTCTGAAGGCATTAAAAATTTGAAATGTAACAATAGCAAGCACAGATAAGAGGAATTTGTGTCCAATATGATGCTTCCAACTCCGCTGGCAGAATGCAACCTCGTGCTATAGTTTCGTTCTGCTCCTGTAGTTTTTATCTCAACCTTAACCTCTTATCTGTAGTTTTGCTATAAATTATAAATCAGGAAGAACTTAGAAGCCCTTTGCCCAGTGCCGGATTTGCTGGTCCCTTGCCATAAAACTGCCCATGCTTGGAAGATAGAGCCTGCAAAAACCCCGATCTTCTGCCATAACCCTATAGCCGTCTGCTCCATCTGTATTGCCATACCCTAAGCCAGATCCGATTGCTTACCTTGGAGCCAAAGAATGGGCTGTTCATTCTGCAGAAACCATCATCGGGTGAATGCTTAACCTGAGAAGAGAATAGAGATAAAACCGAGTTGAGGAAGGAGGGAATCGGCCGATTTGATCATGCCATAGCAGAGATGGTGAGGAGTCGGATCGATTGCAAAGGATGCTAATGACCACTCAAATATTGACAAAACGTGTGACACTAAAGATGCTATTATATTTGACTAGTAACGGTGCCCAGCATTGCTGGGCATAAGTTGGAAGTATGCACATCTTTTGATCGCAATGGGAAATGCGTGCAGTAATAATCCAATGTTTGTAACCTTTTATTATAACGAAAATATCTAAAAATTTAACAACACGGTGCTTGTTCATAGGAAACCATGAGTGGGAGTAGAGTGTTCATCTGAGCAGGTTTTAAGGTGAGGCTATAGTCAAAGTCTATTACTCTTTGTGAGGTCGGGCATGAGGTGGGACATTGTAAATGATGAACTGGAGTTATCATCCTTAGTATAAATAAAGATCATAGCTACATGCTCAAAATGTTGTGGTGAAACACTAATGTCAAAATATTAATTCAAAATTTAATATGTGAATATTGTCAGATTGTTATGAACTATGAAGTTGAACATTAATAACGTCACTAGTTAAGGTGCCCAGCGTTGCTAGGCATAGCTAGAAACTGTGAATGATATACTGGAGCAATTGTTAAATGGATTCTTGTTTTTAAAATTGGATAATCAAGAGCATTCGACCACATTTCGAACTTCCCCTTATCTTTTCCGTTTTCCTTTTTCATTTTGCCTTTGTCTACTATTTTTTTTTTCCTATTTTCCCCTTGCCCCTTTTCCCTTTTAACATTTTTCAATTTACTTTTTTATTTTTCCATTATTCCATTTCCTCTTTTTCTTTTTCTTTTTTTGTTTCTGCTTCCCCATTTTTCCTTTTCTATTTTTCCCTTCCCTTTTCTCCAATTTGTGGTTGCCCTTTTTCCCTTTCCTTGTGCCCTTTCCCCTCTCTTTTCCCATTTCCCTCTTCCCCTGTTCCTCGTGCCCTTCTTTCTAAGTTTTCCTTTCTGCTTTCCCTTTTCCCTTTCTTCTACCCACCTTTTCTTTTTTCCCCCTTTTCCCTTCCCTTTTCCTCTTTTGCCCAGCCCTTCAGTCTTCCTTTTTTTCTAGTGCCCTTTGCCCTTCCTTTTCCCCCCTCCTTTTTTCTTTTCCCTCTTTCCCTTTTTCCATGTCCATTTTTCCTTCGGTTTTCCCCTTTCCTCACCCTTTCCCTCTTCCCTTTTTTGCCATGTCCCTTTTCTCTTTTATTTTTTCATGCTCTTTTTTCGCCCCCCTTTTCCCCTTTCTTCACCTTTTTCCTCCTCCCCCTCCTTTTTCCTTTTTTCCTTCTCTTTTTCTTTTTCTATTTTGCTCTTCCTTTTTATTCACCTCCCCTTTCTATTTTTCCATTTTACCTCCCGTTTTTTCCCTTTTGCCTTTTTTCCATTTAAGTCCCACTTTTTTTTTCACATTTGCCTTTTCCATTTTCAACCTCCTTGCTTTTCCCTTTTTCTATCCCCTCCCCTTTTCACAATCCCTTTTTCATTTTACCTTATTTTATTTTTCTTTTCTCCCATTCCATCCCCTTTGCTTCCCTTTCCCCCTTCCCCTTTACAAATAGCCTTTTTTTTTCTCTTCCTTTTCCTCCTCTCCAATGACCCTTTCTCTATTCCGCTTTTTTTCGTGCCCTTTTTCCCTTCCATTTTTCTCTCTTCCGCCTCCTTTTTATTTCTTTTTTTTTTCCTTTCTTTTTCTCTCATGTCTTTTTTTCCCTTCCCTTTATTTCTCTTCCCCTTTTTACATTGCCATTTATTCCTTCCCTTTGCCCACCCTTTCCCTCTTCCCTTTTTCTCGTAGTCTTTTTCTTTCCCTTTCCTCCCTCATTTGTTCTTTTCTTTTTCCCTTTCCCCTTTCCTCCCTCCTTTCTCTTCCTTTTTTCCGCTTCTCTCCTTCTTTTCTCTTCCTCTTTTCCCCATGCTCTTTTTTGAAACATTGCCCCTCCCCTCGCTTTTTCCTTTTACCCTTTCCATCCCTTCTCTCCTCCCTTTTTCTCTTTCCTTTTTTTTCGTGTCTTTTTCCCTTCCTTTTTTCTCCTTTTGCCACCTTTTTTCTCTCCCCCTTTCCCACTGTCCCTTTTCGCTCCCTCCTCCTCTCCCCTTTTCCCTTTCCATTTTCCTTTCCTTTTCCCTTTTCCTTTTTCCTTCCTTTCTCTCTACCCATTTCCTCATCCCCTTTTTTCCCTTCCCTTTTACTCTTGTCCTCACCCTTTCCCTCTTCTCCTTTTCATAGTGTCATTTTTTCCTTTATTTTCTCTCTTACTTTTCCTTTCTCTTTTTTGTGCTATTTTCTATTTCCTTTTCCCTTTTATCCGTGCCTTTTTTGCCTTTCACTTTGCCTTTATCTCCTCCCTTTTTCTTCTTTCCCCACCTTTTTACTCTTCCCCTTTCCCAGTGTTCCTTTTCACTCCCTCCTCCTCCCCTTTTTTTTTACCTTTTCCTTTCCCTTTGCCTTTTCTTTGCTTTTCCCTTTTCCTTTTCCCTTCCCTTTTCTCTACCCTTTTCCTCATCCCCTTTTCAACTTCCCTTTTACTCCTATCCTCATCCTTTCCATCTTCTCCTTTTCATAGTGTCCTTTTTTTCTTTATTTTCCTTTCCCTTTTTCGTGCTCTTTTCGCTTTCCTTTTTTCCTTTCTTTCTTTCCCTTTTACCCGTGCCTTTTTTCCTTTCACTTTGCCATTTTCTCCTCCCTTTTCCTTTTCCCTTTCCTCTTCAGACATTAGACCATGGCCAATCATGGTGGAGGGAAGTCGTGCGATAAATCTCGACCTCCAAATGAAATCAGATGATCTCAACCATCCAAATTAGGGTTTCATTCATGACATACTTACGCTATAACATTATAATATAAGATGCTAATAACACCACCTATAATGTCACAAGTGGGTCTTAACACTAACACTCATGTTATATGTGTAGCAACTACTGACACTATATTTGATGCTAATAACAACACTTATAATGTCACTGATGGACAATGACACTGAGACTGATGTTATATGTGTGACAACTATTGACACTATATATGATGCTAATAGCACCACCTATAATGTCACAAGTGGGCACTGACACTAACACTGATGCTATATGTGCAACAACTGGTGACGCTATACTTGATGCTAATAGCAACATCTATAGTGTCGTAACCAAGTTACTGACATTGTTGGTGACACAAAGAGTGAGGCTATAGGTGACACAAATTGTGGCATTTGTAGCATCCCCGGGGGGTTCACCTAGATTATGGGGTATGAAACATGTGAGTGCACCAAATGGGTTTTTTAATTGCCTCTCTGGTACCGTATACGTAAGAAAAATATAAGGTTTTTATAGTTTGAATGTCGTATGGGTACCAGAGGGAGTGGTGGCGCCAGTGTTCGATTCGTATTCATATTGTAAGGGCCCGTCATTTTTGGTGAGCTTCTACTGTTGAGATTCTTTGATAATATGATATGACTATGATAATATATATTATTATATATATAAAAAATAATAGAGATATCGTATATGTATGGAAGGGGTTGTCAAGTAAAAGTGTTTTGAGCAAGTAATTATAGGATATGGGCTGCATTCTTCTACAAATAATGTAGTCGTATACAAAGGGTTTTTCATATGGCACTTTCATATACAATGGGTTTTTTGGCAACCTAAGGAACGCACATGGCATATATACCTACAATAGAGGTGAATCCCCCGGGGTAGCATCACTTCTGTAAAAATGTCACTAGTAATGTCATAGTGTACACTTTTCAATATTGTGGTGATGTTTTGGTGACACTAATGGACCCCTTCTCTTGTAGTGATAAGGTCCCAATACATTGGACAACATCAGAAAGATAGAATTAATTTCATCTACTCCTTGTGTGGGAATTCCAGCTATGATGAAAACACAGGAAGGTTACTATATCAATTGAGGGATTGAAGGTATGTATGAGAGCATTGAGATGGATTCTTGGCATGAGCAAGTCTTCATTCTATAGATACTGGGAGCAGGTTAGAAAAGGGCACAGCTTGTTCCAACATGGCAATGCACTCACTTTGAAACCTAGAGCAAATACTCTCACGGCCATTGCAGTCTTCGAGAGCTTTGTGAGATACATGTCTCAATCTATGCCCCACAAGTCGAAGGTGAACGAGCACGGTGTGCGAGTGGTGCAAAGGGTGTTGCCACAACATTATATCCAAAAAGAGTGCCTTAAAGAGGTCAACTCCATCCTGGAAACTACTGGAGGTAGGCCTCTTTCTCAATCACATTTCAGCAAGTTATGGAGCACTCACTTCTCAAACGTGAGTGTCCTGCAACACATGCCCTTCTCAAAGTGCAACACTTGCATTCAACTCAAGGATACACTTGCATCAACTGCAATAGAAGTGCACAGGAACAGGAACAGGAACAACAAAACTTTGTTACTAAACCAAAGAAAGTATGGTTGAGAGATTTGGAATGAAAGATTGTAATATTGCAAATTCTTCTATAGCCTCTGGACATAGAATCTCTGAACTCATGTGTCCACAAAATGCAAATGAAAGGAGACAAATGGAAAATGTCCCTTACAGGTCTTTAATAGGTTGTTTATTTCAAATTGTACCAGGCCTCCACGGCTTCATTCTCATGAGCTGTGTCTGCCCACCTATGAGATTGAGAGCATTTTTTCTTTCGTGTGGCGACAAGAGTCCACTCTGGTTGCGACCGCTGAGCTTGGATAGGATTCCCTTATGTGATGGTCTGATCTCTGTTGTTGCAGATTATGTGGTGAGCCATCATTCGAGATGGTCATGTTGTGCTTGATGTATTGTATACTTACATATGTTTACGCTTCCGCAGCTAGGTAGGCCCTGAGGGAGACAGGGTAAATGACACCTTCATTCTTCCCATTGGACATGATGGATCATCAAGGTTGCAGTGATATATGGAGGGCCTTGTGTCAGCATGAAGCTGATATAGGGGATGAACTCCTGGTTGTATACGGTGGGAGCACCGTATATGAGTAGGGGACGTCACAGTGGTATCAGAGCAATGATCTTGGAGACCAAGATCAGGCACTGGCCATGTTTTCAATAGTACTAACAAAGTAGAATCCAGTCTTGGAAATAACAGTCCAACAAACCTCGAAAAGTGGGAAATTTTTTTCTCATTTTTGTAGGATATGCTAAGCTAGTAACAGTTAGAAAAATTGAAACTATGAAACCTAAGAAACTTGATCAAAATTGGCCAAAATTGGAAAAACACTCACAGAGTGCACCTGGACATCGACCTAAAATTTAGGTCGGGGCCTCAAGACCTCGGTGAGTGTTTCTCGCCTAAACACCTTGAAACTTAATGAATTTGAGCAAACTAATAGGCTAGATCGACTTTTAAGATAGGTTTTAGTTAGAATTGCATGTCATACCCCTAAGAATATGCTTAGAAATCCTAAAATTTTAGTAAAAAATGCAAAACCACTCAGAGAGTGCGCCTGGACCTCGACCTAAAATTTAGGTCAGCCTTCTGGCGCAATGTGTGCGTGTTTTTACTTAAATTTGTCTAAAGTAACTAGATGTTCTAAGCTAATATATGATCTTGTTTTAAGTAATTGGACAAATTAAAATTTGACCTAATTTTGCCAAAATTTATAAATAGGACCCAAATGTTCCTCATTTGGATTTTCATCTCCTAGAAGTTAGCTCCTCAAATCGAGGCGATTTTTAGGCGCCTGAGCTCGGATCGACTCGAAGTAAGTTATGGCTTGCACTAAGCAGACTGCCCGAAAGTATCATAAAGGTGAAAAGCCCAGCACCCAAGACAAGGCAGCTCGACAGAAGCTGCTAAATGCCCAAAAAAGAGCAAGGGGAGAAGATGAAGAAGATTTTTCTGAAAATTCAATGGCCGACGTGCTCGACCTAATCCACCAGCAAACAGAGGTACGAGAGCCCCATGAAGAGCAGGAGCAAGTTGCTGACGAGAAGATCAGCAGAGGGAGCCATCTCCCGAGCCGACAGAGTCTGAAGACCTTCGAGCTTGGATTAAAATGCACAAGACAAAGAAAGCCCGGCTTGCTAAGTGGAGAGAAGCAGAGGAGGAGAGGAAACAAAAAGAGGAGGAGGAGAAGAAGAGGAAGATCAAGGGCAAGGACAAGGCCTTGCCGAAAAGGAAGTTGAAGAACACACCAACAGGCATAGTGATCAGGGAGCGAGAGCCCGACCAACCTTCATCTTCCTCGGACGACGACGACGATGAAGCATGGGACTTACCAAGGAACTCCCAGGAGGACACAGGTAGCCCTTTGAAGCCGACAGGTGAAGATGAAGTGGTCAAAGAGCAGGAACTGGAGGCACCACCCCCGTACCCCACATGGACCAAGGCCAAAGACCCGAAGAAACCAATCAGGCCGGCATGGGAGTCCTATATCCTCGACCATGAGTGGGCCTACAAGAAGAAATTGAAGGAGCATGAGGCTTTTATGAAGATGTGGGAGTCGTACAATACATACTACCAGGAGAACAAGGTGAAGTTTGTAGAAGGAGGCAGGCCTACAAAGAAGAACACGTTGAAGTCGCCACCAGAGAAGCCTCTCCCACCTAAGAAGCCGATCAAGAGGAAGCAAGAGTCTCGATTTGCCAAAGCTGTTCGAGAGATCCCAAGATTTCCGTAAGAACTATGGCCTTCTCATTCCCCGAGCCCCCTTTGCTAGGCTAGTAAAAGAAGTAGTTTTCGACTTCGACAAGTCAAAGAGAGTTACAGGGGAAATGCTGCTAGCCCTCCAAGAAGCAACGGAGCAGAAGATAGTGCAACATTTTGAATACTCCAGGCGTGCACCCTTCATGCCAAAAGAGTAACCTGCATGGACAAGGAGATGAGGCTAGCAAGTTACATCAAGAAGGAATTTGACTACTTGTAAATTAAAATTTCTATAAATATAAAGTTTTGCTAAAATGCAAGTATTATGTGTTATAATGTTCTTATTAAGGTTGTAACACCAATATTTGCCTCTTGTTTCATTAAAATTGGACCTTAGATGACCAAACAGAAGAAAAACACTCACAGAGTGCGCCTGGACCTCGACCTAAAATTTAGGTCAGCCCTCTGGTGTACTGTGAGTGTTTTGCATCAAAAGTGGACCAAACCAAGTCCAAATTGAGAAAGTAAGGGCTCCATCTTGCATAACTCATCGAGATCAGTATGTTTTAATCCTTAGATCATTCTGTTTGAGCTAGTTTTTGACCAGTTTAGGGCCAAAACACTCACAGAGTGCGCCTGGACCCTTACCTAAAAATTAGGTCGACCCACTGTGTGAGTGTTTTTACCATTATCTTGAGCATAGCACCTCCAAATGAGCTGAAATTTGTTGCAATAGGTACATGCTCATAGCCTTCAATTACCCTTGAAATACTTGTTTATACCTCAAAATAGGTGTAATTTGCCAAACCCTAAAATTTTCAATTTTTTCAAAATTAGAGTTTTTCTATAGAAACAAGAAATAGTGCTTCAAGTTTTGTCTACAAGTATTTGGAAAAAGAGCCAAGGAGGCCTTCATAAAAAAAATGGATGTTGTGGAGAATGATGATGTAGAAAATACAGGTCAGTTGCCTGATGATAGTGGCCCATTACATGCTGAACAGGATCATCATATGGACACTCAGGATTAGATGGACACTTAGGAAGACACTATCATAGAAAATGTAACTCAGGAAGACACTATCACGAAAAAGGAGACAATTAAAGGGAAAAAGAAGGGCAAGAAGAAAACAAAAGAAGATGAATATCTGCAATCCCTGGAGTTTCCCAGGAGTTTTACTTTGCAAATGATCTCAGAAACCTTGCAAGAATTAAGAATAATCCGCAAGACACCACCTCCAATGATACCTCTTTGCAGAATAGTGCTTAATCAAGCCAAAATCGGCAATTGTTAGTAAGGAAGCAAAATCCCTTCGTGAGACTCCCACGAAGTTGATGGCTATGTCATGGAAAAAGGCAGCTTCATATTATCTATCACCACTACAGTGGGGAGTTATTGTCCAGTAACAGATGAGATCATGCAAACATGGGATGCGTATTGGAAGGAAGAGAATCAACGTTTTGAGTGTTGAGCTTGAACATAATGAAGATTGGAAAGACTTGAGTGGAAAAATGTTTTTATGCTGGGATGGAACTCATCGCACTGATGCATGGATGCAAGAGATTAAGGATCGCTACTCACTAGTGCGTACTATGCATTTCTCAGTCCAATCAACCTTTGTTGAAATTGATACACAAAAGGAAGCAGCTTTGATAAGGGCAATGAGCAGGATCAATGAGTATGTGTTCACTTATTTCCCTATAATTTTCCAAGATATTTTATATTCTAAATTGTTGTTTCTTTTTAAAGGCTCAATGAAGCAGGCATTGTGCATACAAAACTCAAAGATGTCCTCTATGGAGTGTATAGGATGACTGTCTCAAATTTGTCAAACTTTGTCCAACATATCCCGCCGGCTGAACTCCAACGTATGAGAGCACAAGAGGTGAAAACAATGGGTCTAGAGCCATGGTATCCACACACTCGATACATTCTGGCTAGGATCTTGTACCAAGTATTTTCTAAACTCTATTTCATTTGTCGTTGTCTATATTTATTGTAAATCAGCTTGCTATTTATATTATTGTATATTCTGACTAGGATCTTCTACCAATATATTCTGGCAAAGATCTTATAGCTTGCTCTTCATATTATTGCAGTCCCAAATTGATAATGAGATTGAAGACTCTATATCTGAGTACAAGGATAAGCTTAAACTGGAAGAGGCTAAAGCCAAAGCAGAAAAAGAAGAAGAAGAAGAAGAAGAGATTTTAACGTCACGCCACAAGGCAGCGTCCTATCGGACAAAATGGGTGAAGAAAATGGGTAAATACTTGGCAATACTAAATCCTGACTTGGGAGGCAATTGGATTAACTTAGTCACCAGCAAGGATCCAAGCAATACATACATGAGGTTAACAATTGAGAAACTCTATGACATGACAAGAGCGAAGGTGGATGAGACTATTAGAGACAGATGGTTCCTTTGGATGACTTCTAACACTGCTATTGTGCATAGTTATAAGATTCCAAACAATGACAAAGACTTCCATGAGTGGATAAAAAAGGAGACATGGTTAGAGCATCTTGTCCATAAATCTCAAGAGACCTTAGAGTCAGTTCTCATGGACGATGGCATTGTTGTCAGACATGGTGCCGAAAGATTTTGCTAAATGGTTTCGAGAATTTAAATGAGCAAGAACATAAGTAGAAGTACAAGCATTTTGGGATTGTTTAACATGTTTCAACTATATTTAATATAAAACACTTCCTTTCATTTGGAAAAAAAAATATAAATATGAAATATGATGTCCTTGAGAAATGCAAACCTTTTGATTCAACACGATTAAATGAACAAATCTCAACATGTTAGACAAAAGCATGTTATAATCAATAAATATAAAACCGAGTGGCTCACGTACCTTGAAAGCAAAGTACATTCTTTTAGAGCTTACATTTCCTTGTCATTGTTAAGTATGATTCCCTTCTTATTTTTCCCATTCTTACCACAGTAGAACAAAGACATAGGCAGACCATCTTTGCACCTGCAACAACTTCTGAAGGCATTAAAAATTTGAAATGTAACAATAGCAAGCACAGATAAGAGGAATTTGTGTCCAATATGATGCTTCCAACTCCGCTGGCAGAATGCAACCTCGTGCTATAGTTTCGTTCTGCTCCTGTAGTTTTTATCTCAACCTCAACCTCTTATCTGTAGTTTTGCTATAAATTATAAATCAGGAAGAACTTAGAAGCCCTTTGCCCAGTGCCGGATTTGCTGGTCCCTTGCCATAAAACTGCCCATGCTTGGAAGATAGAGCCTGCAAAACCCCTCATCTTCCGCCATAACCCTATAGCCGTCTGCTCCATCTCATTTGCCATACCCTAAGCCGTGATCCGATTGCTTACCTTGGAGCCAAAGAATGGGCTGTTCATTCTGAAAACCATCATCGGGTGAATGCTTAACCCGAGAAGAGAATAGAGATAAAACCGAAGTTGAGGAAGGAGGAATCGGCCGATTTGATCATGCCATAGCAGAGATGGTGAGGAGTCGGATCGATTGCAAAGGATGCTAATGACCACTCAAATATTGACAAAACGTGTGACACTAAAGATGCTATTATATTTGACTATAATAACGGTTTCAAAGATTGCTTGGGCATAAGTTGAAGTATGCACATCTTTTGATCGCAATGGAAATGCGTCGCAATAATAATCCAATGTTTGTAACCTTTTATTATAACGAAAATATCTAAAAATTTAACAACACGGTGCTTGTTCATAGGAAACCTGAGTGGGAGTAGAGTGTTCATCTGAGCAGGTTTTAAGGTGAGGCTATAGTCAAAGTCTATTACTCTTTGTGAGGTCGGGCATGAGGTGGGACATTGTAAATGATGAACCGAGTTATCATCCTTAGTATAAATAAAGATCATAGCTACATGCTCAAAATGTTGTGGTGAAACACTAATGTCAAAATATTAATTCAAAATTTAATATGTGAATATTGTCAGATTGTTATGAACTATGAAGTTGAACATTAATAACGTCACTAGTTAAGGTGCCCGGGCGTTGCTAGGCATAGCTAAAACCGTGGAATGATATCTTTGGAGCAATTGTTAAATGGATTCTTGTTTTTAAAATTGATAATCAAGAGCATTCGACCACATTTGAACTTCCCTTATCTTTTCCGTTTTCCTTTTTCATTTTGCCTTTGTCTACTATTTTTTTTTTCCTATTTTCCCTTGCCCCTTTTCCTTTTAACATTTTCAATTTACTTTTTTATTTTTCCATTATTCCATTTCCTCTTTTTCTTTTTCTTTTTTTTTTTGTTTACGCTTCCCATTTTTCCTTTTCTATTTTTCCCTTCCCTTTTCTCCAATTTGTGGTTGCCCTTTTTCCCTTTCCTTGTGCCCTTTCCCCTCTCTTTTCCCATTTCCCTCTTCCCCTGTTCCTCGTGCCCTTCTTTCTAAGTTTTCCTTTCTGCTTTCCCTTTTCCCTTTCTTCTACCCACCTTTTCTTTTTCCCCTTTTTCCTTCCCTTTTCCTCTTTTGCCCAAAATTAGGTCTTCCTTTTTTTTTTTTCTAGTGCCCTTTGCCCTTCCTTTCCCCCCCCTCCTTTTTTTCTTTTCCCTCTTTCCCTTTTTCCATGTCCATTTTTCCTTGGTTTTCCCTTTCCTCACCCTTTCCCTCTTCCCTTTTTTGCCATGTCCCTTTTCTCTTTTATTTTTTCATGCTCTTTTTTCGCCCCCTTTTCCCCTTTCTTCACCTTTTTCCTCCTCCCCCTCCTTTTTCCTTTTTTCCTTCTCTTTTTCTTTTTCTATTTTGCTCTTCCTTTTTATTCACCTCCCCTTTCTATTTTTCCATTTTACCTCCCGTTTTTTCCCTTTTGCCTTTTTCCATTTGCTTCCACTTTTTTCACATTTGCCTTTTCCATTTTCAACCTCCTTGCTTTTCCCTTTTTCTATCCCCTCCCCTTTTCACAATCCCTTTTTCATTTTACCTTATTTTATTTTTCTTTTCTCCCATTCCATCCCCTTTGCTTCCCTTTCCCCCTTCCCCTTTACCAATAGCCTTTTTCTCTTCCCTTTTCCTCCTCTCCCGACCCTTTCTCTATTCCGCTTTTTTTCGTGCCCTTTTTCCCTTCCATTTTTCTCTCTTCCGCCTCCTTTTTATTTCTTTTTTCCCTTTCTTTTTCTCATGTCTTTTTTTCCCTTCCCTTTATTTCTCTTCCCCTTTTTACATTGCCATTTATTCCTTCCCTTTGCCCACCCTTTCCCTCTTCCCTTTTTCTCGTAGTCTTTTTCTTTCCCTTTCCTCCCTCATTTGTTCTTTTCTTTTTCCCTTTCCCCTTTCCTCCCTCCTTTCTCTTCCTTTTTTCCGCTTCTCTCCTTCTTTTCTCTTCCTCTTTTCCCCATGCTCTTTTTCCCTTTTGCCCCTCCCCTCGCTTTTTCCTTTTACCCTTTCCATCCCTTCTCTCCTCCCTTTTTCTCTTTCCTTTTTTTTTGTGTCTTTTTTCCCTTCCTTTTTTCTCCTTTTGCCACCTTTTTTCTCTCCCCCTTTCCCACTGTCCCTTTTCGCTCCCTCCTCCTCTCCCCTTCCATTTTCCTTTCCTTTTCCCTTTTCCTTTTTCCTTCCTTTCTCTCTACCCATTTCCTCATCCCCTTTTTTCCCTTCCCTTTTACTCTTGTCCTCACCCTTTCCCTCTTCTCCTTTTCATAGTGTCATTTTTTCCTTTATTTTCTCTCTTACTTTTCCTTTCTCTTTTTTGTGCTATTTTCTATTTCCTTTTCCCTTTTATCCGTGCCTTTTTTGCCTTTCACTTTGCCTTTATCTCCTCCCTTTTTCTTCTTTCCCCACCTTTTACTCTTCCCCTTTCCCAAAGTGTTCCTTTTCCTCCCTCCTCCTCCCCTTTTTTTTTACCTTTTCCTTTCCCTTTGCCTTTTCTTTGCTTTTCCCTTTTCCTTTTCCTTCCCTTTTCTCTACCCTTTTCCTCATCCCTTTTTTAACTTCCCTTTTACTCCTATCCTCATCCTTTCCATCTTCTCCTTTTCATAGTGTCCTTTTTTTCTTTATTTTCCTTTCCCTTTTTCGTGCTCTTTTCGCTTTCCTTTTTTCCTTTCTTTCTTTCCCTTTTACCCGTGCCTTTTTGCCTTTCACTTTGCCATTTTCTCCTCCCTTTTCCTTTTCCCTTTCCTCTTGGACATTAGACCATGGCCAATCATGGTGGAGGAAGTCGTCAGCGATAAATCTCGACCTCCAAATGAAATCAGATGATCTCAACCATCCAAATTAGGGTTTCATTCATGACATACTTACGCTATAACATTATAATATAAGATGCTAATAACACCACCTATAATGTCACAAGTGGGTCTTAACACTAACACTCATGTTATATGTGTAGCAACTACTGACACTATATTTGATGCTAATAACAACACATATAATGTCACCGATGGACAATGACACCGAGGCCGATGTTATATGTGTGACAACCATCGACACTATATATGATGCTAATATCACCACCTATAATGTCACAAGTGGGCACTGACACTAACACTGATGCTATATGTGCAACAACTGGTGACGCTATACTTGATGCTAATAGCAACATCTATAGTGTCGTAACCAAGTTACTGACATTGTTGGTGACACAAAGAGTGAGGCTATAGGTGACACAAATTGTGGCATTTGTAGCATCCCCGGGGGGTTCACCTAGATTATGGGGTATGAAACATGTGAGTGCACCAAATGGGTTTTTAATTGCCTCTCACGGTGCGTGTATAATTAAAAAAAAAAATATAAGGTTTTTATAGTTTGAATGTCGTATGGGTACCAGAGGGAGTGGTGGCGCCAGTGTTCGATTCGTATTCATATTGTAAGGGCCCGTCATTTTTGGTGAGCTTCTACTGTTGAGATTCTTTGATAATATGATATGACTATGATAATATATATTATTATATATATAAAAATAATAGAGATATCGTATATGTATGGAAGGGGTTGTCAAGTAAAAGTGTTTTGAGCAAGTAATTATAGGATATGGGCTGCATTCTTCTACAAATAATGTAGTCGTTATACAAAGGGTTTTCATATGGCACTTTCATATACAATGGGTTTTTGGCAACCTAAGGAACACATGGCATATATACCTACAATAGAGGTGAATCCCACGGGGTAGCATCACTTCTGTAAAAATGTCACTAGTAATGTCATAGTGTACACTTTTCAATATTGTGGTGACGTTTTGGTGACACTAATGGACCCCTTCTCTTGTAGTGATAAGGTCCCAATACATTGGACAACATCAGAAAGATAGAATTAATTTCATCTACTCCTTGTGTGGGAATTCCAGCTATGATGAAAACACAGGAAGGTTACTATATCAATTGAGGGATTGAAGGTATGTATGAGAGCATTGAGATGGATTCTTGGCATGAGCAAGTCTTCATTCTATAGATCTTTGGGCAGGTTAGAAAAGGGCGCGACTTGTTCCAACATGGCAATGCACTCACTTTGAAACCTAGAGCAAATACTCTCCGCGGCCATTGCGGTCTTCGAGAGCTTTGTGAGATACATGTCTCAATCTATGCCCCACAAGTCGAAGGTGAACGAGCACGGTGTGCGAGTGGTGCAAAGGGTGTTGCCACAACATTATATCCAAAAAGAGTGCCTTAAAGAGGTCAACTCCATCCTGGAAACTACTGGAGGTAGGCCTCTTTCTCAATCACATTTCAGCAAGTTATGGAGCACTCACTTCTCAAACGTGAGTGTCCTGCAACACATGCCCTTCTCAAAGTGCAACACTTGCATTCAACTCAAGGATACACTTGCATCAACTGCAATAGAAGTGCACAGGAACAGGAACAGGAACAACAAAACTTTGTTACTAAACCAAAGAAAGTATGGTTGAGAGATTTGGAATGAAAGATTGTAATATTGCAAATTCTTCTATAGCCTCTGGACATAGAATCTCTGAACTCATGTGTCCACAAAATGCAAATGAAAGGAGACAAATGGAAAATGTCCCTTACAGGTCTTTAATAGGTTGTTTATTTCAAATTGTACCAGGCCTCCACGGCTTCATTCTCATGAGCTGTGTCCGCCCACCTATGAGATTGAGAGCATTTTTTCTTTCGTGTGGCGACAAGAGTCCACTCTGGTTGCGACCGCTGAGCTTGGATAGGATTCCCTTATGTGATGGTCTGATCTCTGTTGTTGCAGATTATGTGGTGAGCCATCATTCGAGATGGTCATGTTGTGCTTGATGTATTGTATACTTACATATGTTTACGCTTCCGCAGCTAGGTAGGCCCTGAGGGAGACAGGGTAAATGACACCTTCATTCTTCCCACTGGACATGATGGATCATCAAGGTTGCAGTGATATATGGAGGGCCTTGTGTCAGCATGAAGCTGATATAGGGGATGAACTCCTGGTTGTATACGGTGGGAGCACCGTATATGAGTAGGGGACGTCACAGTGGTATCAGAGCAATGATCTTGGAGACCAAGATCAGGCACTGGCCATGTTTCCAATAGTACTAACAAAGTAGAATCCAGTCTTGGAAATAACAGTCCAACAAACCTCGAAAAGTGGGAAATTTTTTTCTCATTTTTGTAGGATATGCTAAGCTAGTAACAGTTAGAAAAATTGAAACTATGAAACCTAAGAAACTTGATCAAAATTGGCCAAAATTGGAAAAACACTCACAGAGTGCACCTGGACATCGACCTAAAATTTAGGTCAGGCCTCTGGCGCACTGTGTGAGTGTTTCTGCTCTAAACACCTTGAAACTTAATGAATTTGAGCAAACTAATAGGCTAGATCGACTTTTAAGATAGGTTTTAGTTAGAATTGCATGTCATACCCCTAAGAATATGCTTAGAAATCCTAAAATTTTAGTAAAAAATGCAAAACCACTCAGAGAGTGCGCCTGGACCTCGACCTAAAATTTAGGTCAGCCTTCTGGCGCAATGTGTGCGTGTTTTTACTTAAATTTGTCTAAAGTAACTAGATGTTCTAAGCTAATATATGATCTTGTTTTAAGTAATTGGACAAATTAAAATTTGACCTAATTTTGCCAAAATTTATAAATAGGACCCAAATGTTCCTCATTTGGATTTTCATCTCCTAGAAGTTAGCTCCTCAAATCGAGGCGATTTTTTTAGGCTGAGCTTCGGATCGACTTCGAGTAAGTTATGGCTTGCACTAAGCAGACTGCCCGAAAGTATCATAAAGGTGAAAATCCCAGCACCCAAGACAAGGCAGCTCGACAGAAGCTGCTAAATGCCCAAAAAAGAGCAAGGGGAGAAGATGAAGAAGATTTTTCTGAAAATTCAATGGCCGACGTGCTCGACCTAATCCACCAGCAAACAGAGGTACGAGAGCCCCATGAAGAGCAGGAGCAAGTTGCTGACGAGAAGATCAGCAGAGGGAGCCATCTCCCGAGCCGACAGAGTCTGAAGACCTTCGAGCTTGGATTAAAATGCACAAGACAAAGAAAGCCCAGCTTGCTAAGTGGAGAGAAGCAGAGGAGGAGAGGAAACAAAAAGAGGAGGAGGAGAAGAAGAGGAAGATCAAGGGCAAGGACAAGGCCTTGCCGAAAAGGAAGTTGAAGAACACACCAACAGGCATAGTGATCAGGGAGCGAGAGCCCGACCAACCTTCATCTTCCCCGGACGACGACGACGATGAAGCATGGGACTTACCAAGGAACTCCCCGCGGGTATGCCCCAAGAGGACCGATATGGTCGTAGGGTAGCCCTTTGAAGCCGAAGGATCAATCCTTTTGGTGAAGATGAAGTGGTCAAAGAGCAGGAACTGGAGGCACCACCCCCGTACCCCACATGGACCAAGGCCAAAGACCCGAAGAAACCAATCAGGCCGGCATGGGAGTCCTATATCCTCGACCATGAGTGGGCCTACAAGAAGAAATTGAAGGAGCATGAGGCTTTTATGAAGATGTGGGAGTCGTACAATACATACTACCAGGAGAACAAGGTGAAGTTTGTAGAAGGAGGCAGGCCTACAAAGAAGAACACGTTGAAGCCGCCACCAGAGAAGCCTCTCCCACCTAAGAAGCCGATCAAGAGGAAGCAAGAGTCTCGATTTGCCAAAGCTGTTCGAGAGATCCGGCATTTCCAGAAGAACTATGGCCTTCTCATTCCCCGAGCCCCCTTTGCTAGGCTAGTAAAAGAAGTAGTTTTCGAATTCGACAAGTCAAAGAGAGTTACAGGGGAAATGCTGCTAGCCCTCCAAGAAGCAACGGAGCAGAAGATAGTGCAACATTTTGAATACTCCAGGCGTGCACCCTTCATGCCAAA
The DNA here is from genome assembly GCA_021234155.1 of Isoetes taiwanensis. Taxonomy (NCBI): domain Eukaryota; kingdom Viridiplantae; phylum Streptophyta; class Lycopodiopsida; order Isoetales; family Isoetaceae; genus Isoetes; species Isoetes taiwanensis. The sequence continues at coordinate 62,378 of JAJEKV010000110.1, read as the reverse complement.
AGAGTAACCTGCATGGACAAGGAGATGAGGCTAGCAAGTTACATCAAGAAGGAATTTGACTACTTGTAAATTAAAATTTCTATAAATATAAAGTTTTGCTAAAATGCAAGTATTATGTGTTATAATGTTCTTATTAAGGTTGTAACACCAATATTTGCCTCTTGTTTCATTAAAATTGGACCTTAGATGACCAAACAGAAGAAAAACACTCACAGAGTGCGCCTGGACCTCGACCTAAAATTTAGGTCAGCCCTCTGGTGTACTGTGAGTGTTTTGCATCAAAAGTGGACCAAACCAAGTCCAAATTGAGAAAGTAAGGGCTCCATCTTGCATAACTCATCGAGATCAGTATGTTTTAATCCTTAGATCATTACTGCTTGAGCTAGTTTTTGACCAGTTTAGGGCCAAAACACTCACAGAGTGCGCCTGGACCCTTACCTAAAAATTAGGTCGACCCACTGTGTGAGTGTTTTTACCATTATCTTGAGTATAGCACCTCCAAATGAGCTGAAATTTGTTGCAATAGGTACATGCTCATAGCCTTCAATTACCCTTGAAATACTTGTTTATACCTCAAAATAGGTGTAATTTGCCAAACCCTAAAATTTTCAATTTTTTCAAAATTAGAGTTTTTCTATAGAAACAAGAAATAGTGCTTCAAGTTTTGTCTACAAGTATTTGGAAAAAGAGCCAAGGAGGCCTTCATAAAAAAAAATGGATGTTGTGGAGAATGATGATGTAGAAAATACAGGTCAGTTGCCTGATGATAGTGGCCCATTACATGCTGAACAGGATCATCATATGGACACTCAGGATTAGATGGACACTTAGGAAGACACTATCATAGAAAATGTAACTCAGGAAGACACTATCACGAAAAAGGAGACAATTAAAGGGAAAAAGAAGGGCAAGAAGAAAACAAAAGAAGATGAATATCTGCAATCCCTGGAGTTTCCCAGGAGTTTTACTTTGCAAATGATCTCAGAAACCTTGCAAGAATTAAGAATAATCCGCAAGACACCACCTCCAATGATACCTCTTTGCAGAATAGTGCTTAATCAAGCCGTCAGAATTGTTAGTAAGGAAGCAAAATCCCTTCGTGAGACTCTACGAGTTGATGGCTATGTCATGGAAAAAGGCAGCTTCATATTATCTATCACCACTACAGTGGGGAGTTATTGTCCAGTAACAGATGAGATCATGCAAACATGGGATGCGTATTGGAAGGAAGAGAATCAACGTTTTGAGTGTTGAGCTTGAACATAATGAAGATTGGAAAGACTTGAGTGGAAAAATGTTTTTATGCTGGGATGGAACTCATCGCACTGATGCATGGATGCAAGAGATTAAGGATCGCTACTCACTAGTGCGTACTATGCATTTCTCAGTCCAATCAACCTTTGTTGAAATTGATACACAAAAGGAAGAAGCTTTGATAAGGGCAATGAGCAGGATCAATGAGTATGTGTTCACTTATTTCCCTATAATTTTCCAAGATATTTTATATTCTAAATTGTTGTTTCTTTTTAAAGGCTCAATGAAGCAGGCATTGTGCATACAAAACTCAAAGATGTCCTCTATGGAGTGTATAGGATGACTGTCTCAAATTTGTCAAACTTTGTCCAACATATCCCGCCGGCTGAACTCCAACGTATGAGAGCACAAGAGGTGAAAACAATGGGTCTAGAGCCATGGTATCCACACACTCGATACATTCTGGCTAGGATCTTGTACCAAGTATTTTCTAAACTCTATTTCATTTGTCGTTGTCTATATTTATTGTAAATCAGCTTGCTATTTATATTATTGTATATTCTGACTAGGATCTTCTACCAATATATTCTGGCAAAGATCTTATAGCTTGCTCTTCATATTATTGCAGTCCCAAATTGATAATGAGATTGAAGACTCTATATCTGAGTACAAGGATAAGCTTAAACTGGAAGAGGCTAAAGCCAAAGCGGAAAAAGAAGAAGAAGAAGAAGAGATTTTAACGTCACGCCACAAGGCAGCGTCCTATCGGACAAAATGGGTGAAGAAAATGGGTAAATACTTGGCAATACTAAATCCTGACTTGGGAGGCAATTGGATTAACTTAGTCACCAGCAAGGATCCAAGCAATACATACATGAGGTTAACAATTGAGAAACTCTATGACATGACAAGAGCGAAGGTGGATGAGACTATTAGAGACAGATGGTTCCTTTGGATGACTTCTAACACTGCTATTGTGCATAGTTATAAGATTCCAAACAATGACAAAGACTTCCATGAGTGGATAAAAAAGGAGACATGGTTAGAGCATCTTGTCCATAAATCTCAAGAGACCTTAGAGTCAGTTCTCATGGACGATGGCATTGTTGTCAGACATGGTGCCGAAAGATTTTGCTAAATGGTTTCGAGAATTTAAATGAGCAAGAACATAAGTAGAAGTACAAGCATTTTGGGATTGTTTAACATGTTTCAACTATATTTAATATAAAACACTTCCTTTCATTTGGAAAAAAAAATATAAATATGAAATATGATGTCCTTGAGAAATGCAAACCTTTTGATTCAACACGATTAAATGAACAAATCTCAACATGTTAGACAAAAGCATGTTATAATCAATAAAACCGAGTGGCTCACGTACCTTGAAAGCAAAGTACATTCTTTTAGAGCTTACATTTCCTTGTCATTGTTAAGTATGATTCCCTTCTTATAAAATTGCACTCTTCTTGGGAATTTTTTCCTTCGGGGCTTCTTTTCTTTTTTTGACCACTCTATTTGGCTTTTTACAACCTTTAATTGTTTATAAAAGAACAAAGTGCCCAAGCAAAAAAGCCCTAAGAAAAAAAATTCCCCCCCTTTAGCAACTTACAGATTTGCTTCTAGCTCCAAGCCGATTTTCCAGACCTCTGAGGCGCTTCCAGTTCGGTTTGATAACCCCAGTTATTCAAGCTTCATGGCTACTCCAGCATTCACGCGATGGTACAGCGCCAGCCCCCATGTAGCTGAAGCAAACCTCAGTTCAATCCTTGCAGTTTTCCAGAAAGAAGTCGACATAGGAGCCACCTTGCAAGCAACCCCCTTCTACCAAGAGGTAATGAGTGAATTCCAAGCCAAGGTAGGACCCTCCCTAGTGCAGCTACCTCCTTGCATAGGATACTTCACCCCTAGAAAAGCCCTCCAAGTAGCCTTGAGTGATGTCCCAAACATTGCCAAGTACCTGGACAACAAGGTTGCTAGGATGCCTGATTACATGGTCATGTCAGCTAATAGGAAGAAGTATTTCTCCTACACCGTTGCCATAGCCATCTTCATGTTTCACCGTGCCCAAACCCAAATTGGGGAACCCTCAATCCAGCCCTTGGATGTGGACCCCATAGCCTCCTCAGCAGAACACCAGCTCCTCTTGCAGTACCAAGCTGAGCAAGCAGGAAGAGATGAAGAAGAGGAGTACAACTTGGACGAGGAAGACTACATTGAGGTCGACCCAGTTTAGGAGCGACAACAAGCCGAGCAGGACATTCAGTCCTTTGACCAGGACCTGCGCACCACCAAGATTGCTCCCCCGCTCGGGTTAGGCATCACAAGCCTAGCCCCAATCATGATCGACGGCCAGGAGTACCTGCTCCTCAACGACATCAAGAATCTCCCCGAATGCAGAGACAGGGAGTACAGAATCGATGAGTTGTTGCACATCCTACGACAACAACCAGATTTAGATGACTTCATCGACTGGGAAGCTTCCGACTTTCCGATCAATGTAAGAGAAGCCGACACGTACACCGGGGAGTCGACTTTTGATATAGAGGTATACAGCAGCATCCGACATATGATGACAGGGCAGGAGCTCCCTTCCGAAGAGGAGTTCTACGCCATTCAAGAACGGATGGGGATCCGCGGCAAGACCATAGGTATCCTGATGCCGAGTTCTTCGACACCAACCCCCACATGTGTCCAGAGAAGAGGGGAGATCAACTTGACCAGTCTCGCATCAAGCGTAAGAGACCACAAAGACCTGATGGCGGTGCATGTAGATGAGTATGCGGGAAGACACAGAGCCAATGTCCGAGTCGACGACGAAACAACAGAATCGGGCCACGACAAGGCACTAAGGTACTACCTCCCTCTGCTCATTGACGGGAGGATAGCGGTCATCCACTACAAGTTCAGCCCAAGAGGCGAAGAAGGAGTGTTTCATGCTCGTCGCACTCTCAGGATTTGGTAGGCATGCTCGACTGCTTCAAACATCGACCATGTTATACTAGTCAAGAGAACGGTGGCACTTGACCTCTTCGACTTCGCAGTACCGTATCGACGATAGGGAAGACTAGCAGTGACCGCGGCTTACACATCCGACCGCAGAGTGGAAGAATTTGTGACAACCTTGCAGGGCGGAACACCAACCAATATTCTGAGGAACTTGGGACGCTTAGTAGGAACGGCCCAAGTTAAGAAGTTCTTAGAGGACAATCCATCCTTTCGCAGATTCCAAAAATAGTTAAACTCTTGATTCTGAAAGCATTGTATTAATATGTTTATGATATATATAAATGTATTTTGTTTTGCATTATAAATGTTTTTTGATGTATTTTTGTTTCCACAACTATATCATCAAACACAAATAATGCAACAAACAAACAAACCTAACCTAAAGGGTGTAATCTATTTGTGTATGCAATTAGAGCACCCAGAACAGCAGAACTAAACCGACGCAACCATAGAGACGAAGAGACTCCAGCTAGACAGCACCTGCCAAGGAACTTATACGAAGAATTTGGGCCTATGACACCCAAAAAAGAGATGCCTCAGATGAGGTCAGACCTCCAGGAGATCAAGGCCTTGTTAGCAGAAAGAGCAGCAGTTGTCCCAGATCACAACGTCCAGTTGCCTCAGCCACCAGCTCGAAAAGCGGATAAGGAAAAGAAGAAGAGCAAGAGAAGGAGGTCCCCCAGCACGGATTTCTCCAACACCAGCTCCGACTCGGATTCCGATTCCGAGGAAGAGGTGGGAAATGAATAGGACTGCCGAGATGGCAGGAACAGGGACACAAGGGGTTCAGATTACCAGAAAAATGTGGATTCAGCCCTGAGCAACGTTTGGAAAGCAAGGAAATTGGAACAGTTCTCAGGTGATAGCAGGTCAGGCATGGAAGCAGAGGCTTGGTTAGACGAGATGAGAGAGTATGGGAACACATATGGGATGAAAGATAAGGATAAAGGCAGCGTGGCCACAGCCAACCTCAAAGGATCAGCCAGTATTTGGTGGAAGGGTTATGCGAAGGCGCATGGCCTAAGCAGAAACAGTTGCAGATGCAGGAAGTTCTCGAAAGCATTCAAGCGCCATTATGTGCCGAGAGAACACAAGTGCCACATGATGCAGCAGTTTACAGGTTGGAGCAAGGGAACAAATCGGTCCAAAAGTACACTGAAGAGTTTATGAAGCTGAGGCTGTATGTGAAGGCTACATCGAAGGATTGAATGATGAAATCAGGAAGTGAGAGCAATCAACCCGAGAACAGTGTCGGAAGCCGAGTCCAAAGCAATAAGCCTACAGGGAACAAGTCATCAGAGTAGTGGGCAGAACCAGCAATATTATCAGGATAAGGGAAAGGCAACGGGAAGCTACAGCCCTAGAGCAGCCAATCCGGGACCCGCCAAAACCCCATATAGTGGCAACTATGGGAAGGAGCAGGAGAAGAAACATGTGAGCTTCAAGGACAGGCCGCAAGCAATGGGTTCCAACTACTCGAAGGCAGTCAGATCATTTTTGCAGTCAATCCCAAAGGAGAAGAGGCAGGAGTGTATTGAGAAGCAGCTTTGTTTCAGATGCTTCCAGCCATGACACAGGACACAGTGAACTGCCCCTTCGTGATGAACGCAGCCTTGGAAGAACTTGGAGGATGGGAGACCCCTTCAGACGACGACGGCGGGGAAGCCCGAGATTTCATTCAAGGTGAGTGCCATATCTTTGCGGCTAAAGACTCAGATCAGGCAGAGAGTCAGTACCATGTCATCTCCACGATAGGAAAAGCCAAGACCAAGTCCTTCATAGTCTTGATAGACACGGGGAGCACCCACAACTTCGCGTCCCCGAGGATGGTAGAGATGCTGAAGCTGAAGCCTTTGAAGTCGAAGCCAAGGCCAGTGGTGTTAGCAAGCGGTGCAATCAGACACATGGCAGGCAAGCGAATCAATCTCGACATCGACTTGCCAAGAATAAATATACATATGGGAGTGGAGGTCATGAATATTGGGAAGTACGACCTGATTATCGGCATGGAGTACCTTGCCCCAGCAAAGGCCATAATCAACTGTGGGAACCAAAACCTCTGACGGCACCAAATGGCAAAATAATAGAGATAGCAGATAAAGAAGTCACCCCCATCATGCAGTGTATGTCTAGTAAAAGGCTACTTAAGTTCATAAGGAGCGAACAAGTGGCCTACGTCTTCGAGCTTCAGATCGAAGAGCCCGAATCAGAAGAAGACAAAGAAAATAAGGTGCTGAGCAAGTTGCCGAAGCAGATAGCAAAACTCGTGAAGGAGTTCCACGATCTCTTCCCAGACGAGATCAAGTAGCTTCCTCCTTACAGGTGAGTCGAGTGTGAGATAGCACTCGAACCAGGGACCAAGCCGTCAAGCAAAGCGCCGTACAGAATGACGACGCAAGAGTTGGCAGAGTTGAAGAAGCAATTGCAGGAGTTGCTCGACCTAGGGTTCATCAAACCTAGTGTCTCATCGTTCGGGGCGCCCATTCTTTTTGTGAAGAAGAAGGATGGCAGTTTGAGGATGTGCATCGACAGCTGAATAAGCACACCATCAAGAACAAGTACGCGCTGCCCAGATCAGATGACCTGATGGATCAGCTCCAAGGTGCGAAGAATTTTCTCCAAGATAGACCTGAGGTCGGGGTACCACCAGATCAGGATAAAGGAAGAAATCGTCCACAAAACAGCCTTCAGGGCCAGATATGGGCACTACGAGTTCACGGTCATGCCGTTCGGCTTGTCCAACGCCCCAACGACTTTTATGAGGCTCATGAATGATATCTTTCATGAGTTCTTGGACACCTTCGTTAGTCGTCTTCGACGATATATTGGTGTACAGCAAGTCCCTACATCTCAGGAGGGTACTTGAGAAGCTGAGAAGACATCAGCTGTACGCAAAGTTGTCGAAGTGCCACTTCACAACTGAGAGAGTGGAATACCTGGGGCATGTGATCTCAGCAGAGGGGATTTCAACGGACCTTGCGAAGATCGAAGTAGTGATAGATTGGCCGGTGCCGAAGAACATCCACGAAGTCAGGAGTTTCCTCGGCCTAGCAGGGTACTACATGAAGTTCGTGAAGAACTTTGCGAAGATAGCGGCCCCGCTAACAGATTTGATGAGGGCGGAAAAGATAAAGGATTGGGCAGGTCAGTGGCAGAAGAAGGTCGAAGCGGGATTTGAAATGTTGAAGGAAGCTTTAACAACCGCCCCCGTCCTGACCCTGCCAGATCCTGAGAAGGATAAGCTTGTAGCGACAGATGCAAGCAAGATCGCCACAGGAGCAGTGTTGACACAAGAAGAATGGGTAGTGGCGTATGACTCCAGAAAGATGAACGACGCCGAAACGCGCTACCCGATGCATGATCAAGAATTGCTTGCAGTTGTAAGGGTGCTGAGGATTTGGAGACACTATCTTTTGGGAAGGAAGTTCCAGTTGGACACTGACCACCAAAGTCTCCAATATGTATTCACTCAACCACACCTTAACATGAGGCAGCGAAGGTGAATGGAGTTCCTAGAGGAATATGACTTTGTCATAGTCTACAAGCCAGGGAAGCTAAATGTGGTCGCAGACGCACTCTAAAGGCATCCTTTGACGACAAGGATGCACTGCAATGCAATTTCGACGCTCACCAGCGAGTTTGGCAGGAAGATTGAAGAAACCGACGGATGTGGACTTCAAGGAAGTGTGGGCAAGCCTTTGCAAAAAGGCGAGAATAGATAAGAAAAGGGAGACCTTTTAAGAAGGAAGGTAACCTTTTATATCACAAAAATAAGTTGTGTGTGCCTCAGTCATCAAGAGTTAGGAAGTTGATTCTCCACGACACCCACAACAGCCCAATAGCTGGCCATGCAGGATTTATGAAGACATATTTCAAAGTCAGAAGCATCTATTATTGGCCAGGAATGAAGAAGCAGATAGCTCGCTACATCAAGGAGTGTCAGCTTTGTCAGCAGACGAAGGCAGAGCAGCTTCGAATTCCAGGGGCACTAGAACCTTTGGCGGTGCCAAACGCCAAGTGGAAAGTCATCAGCATGGACTTCATTACAGGGCTCCCGAGAACAGCAAGAGGAAAAGATGCCCTAATGGTCATGGTTGACAAGTTGTCGAAGATGGCACACTTTGTGCCTTGCAGGACCACGGACACAACGTTGAATACTGCAGCTCTCTTCACCAAAAGATTTTCAGGCTCCACGGGATGCCAAGGGAAATTATTTCCGACAGAGACTCGAAGTTTTGAGTGCCTTTTGGCAGGACCTCTTCGCCACCATCCAGACGAAGTTGTCCATGAGTACAGCCTATCATCCCCAAACAGATGGGCAGACGGAGCGCACCAACAGAATTCTGGAAGGCATGTTGAGGAACTATGTCTAGAACAAGCAAACGAGATGGAAAGATTATATTCACTTGGTAGAGTTTGCCTACAACGGCACCAAGCAGGAATCATCCCAGATGTAGCCATTCATGATCAACTATGGCTATCAGTGTCTCACTCCAGATACTTGGCACAACCCTGTGTCCAAAGTAGAGGTTTCTCAACAGATGGTGGCCAACATGCAGCAACTTGTGGAAGAAGTTTGAGGATATCTTCTAGCGGCAAGAAGTCGACAGAAGAATGTAGCCGACAAGCACCGAACAGTAAGAGAGTTTGAAGTTGGCGACAATGTTTGGCTGAAGATCAAGGTGAAACAAGTGAAGCTCCGCATCGGCAACTGCAAGAAGCTTGCTCCAAGGTGGGCTTGACCTTTCAAGATAGCCAAGCGAGTGGGTAACCAATCCCGGGAGCAATCCTACAAGTTGGACCTGCCAGCACACTTAAAGATTCATAAGGTCTTCCACGTGAGCTTACTGAAGAAGCACACGCCAAATCCGGAGGAGGTCTTGGATACGCCTACGTTATTGGAAATGACAGAGGAATAGCTTGAGATAGTTCCAGACCTAATCCTTGACAAAGAAGTCAAGAAGACGAGAAGATCAGAGTTCCTCCAGTACCTAGTCAAGTGGAAACACTTGCCAGTGGAAGATGCAACGTGGGTACTCAAGCAAGATCTAGTGAGACAGTACCCGCAATTCATGGAGCAATGGGACGGCAAGGTCATCTCTGAAGTAATCGGCTCAGGCATGTCGATTTATGTATAGCTTGCCCCAAAAGTCCTCTCCCGAAGGCCCTGGCGACAGACGGGCAACTTCCCCTCTCTGGAACCGTGATTTGGGTCTGCCAATGGACTCGGAATGATGACATTGCCCTAGGGACCAAGTTTCGTGGCTAGAAGACCACCCCTTCTCGAGGAAGCGTCAAACTATCTCATGTCCTGGCCTTGTTTGGCTTGGGGAAGGATGGCAGTCATGCTTGCCCAACAACAGGCTGCCTAGACCGTTCCAATGCTACCTATTTGATCAGAACTTTATCCAGAAATTCTAAAAATTTGCCTGTATGCTGGGGATGACCTAGGAAGCCAGCTGACAAAAAATCAGAATTTAATTCCATACCATGCATTAATTACGAATTTATGAAGCATGAATGCAAAAGAACGCATAACTAAAAAATTATGCATCGAAAAAAGGTGAATTTTTGACAAGCGGTGCAACGTGCCGGTGCGGACATGAGAAAAACATTTCACTAGGATATGCAGTGTTGGTGCATGATGAAATAGCTCCGAGTCTTCCAGAGCTCACATGCTGCCACAAAAGTTCTCTTCCGAAGGCCTTGGCGATGGACGAGCAATTCCCCTCTCCAAAACCGTGATTTGGCTCTTCCAATGGACTCAGAATGTTGACATTACCCTGGGGACCAACTTTTGTGGTCAGAAAACCACCCTTGTTCTCCAAAAAGAACAAAGTACACTAGCGTCCAGCAGACGTCGCGCGCGACGTCACGTCGCAAAAAAGTGACGCACGCGATGCGACGTGGTCGTAGACGTTGTGTGTGTCACGTCCAACATCGTGTTGGACGTCGCAGGGACGTCCCTGCGACGCGACGTCGCAAAGACGTGACCTGGTCACGTCAATTGCGACGTCACGTCACAGGGACGTCGCCGGCCCACGTCGCTAAAAGCCCATTCTCTTGTTGTCCAAGGGACTGACCGAGGTAGATGCTGGTCTAGCGTATGCTAGTTCAGGCCCTTTTTTTTTTTTTTTGGATCAAGGATATGCATACAGATCATTAGATTGTGACATGATATGTTAGAACGGAATCAGGTGCACCTAATATTGGAAAATGTCGATTAAAAGAGAAGGAACAAGAAAATAGAATCTTTCTTATTCGAAACATTATAGCTATTGTGCAATGACATTTTTTACGTTCAAACGGTGATTGGAACTTTGTGACTTTGTTAAAGGTAACTCAGGGCAAAAGCATACAATTGTAATCGGTGAAGAACTGGGAGACCCAATGTACCTTTTCGCCCTTGCTCTGTTACCATTCTTATGTTAATAGGGTATTGATTGGCTGCAGGTACGGGTTCTCTCCTCCAATTGTGTTTACTCTGCTGTTAGAGTTGGCTTTAGCTTGAAGGATATGGAATATCGAAAAGGGACATGAAGCAATGCCACATGGAGTTTGGAGCGGTCTATTCATTGGAATATTGGCATGGTCTACATAATCAAAGTGATTCAGTACCACAATTATTGTAGATAACTGATACATATGGTACGATCGTTTTGGCTCAATTGTATCTATATTTGGATAGCTTAAAAGTTATATAAACTAAAGCCAAGTTCTGGACATAATTTGCAAGCAATAGTACATAGAGTTCATAGTCTATGGAATTGCACACAGTTCAAATTGATGACTGTAGCAAATGACTTACTTCTTATTTTATGACTAGTGGGTAAATAATGGTCTTCAAATTACTTGAGCTTTGGGAAAAGAGGCACTAGTCTAGACTGGCTTGCTCAGTTTAGATATTAGGATGATAATACTGCCAAGGGACTGACCGAGGTAGATGCTGGTCTAGCTTATGCTAGTTCAGGCCCCCTTTTTTTTTTTTTTTTTTTTTTTTTTTTGGATCAAGGATATGCATACAGATCATTAGATTGTGACATGATATGTTAGAACGGAATCAGGTGCACCTAATATTGGAAAATGTCGATTAAAAGAGAAGGAACAAGAAAATAGAATCTTTCTTATTCGAAACATTATAGCTATTGTGCAATGACATTTTTTACGTTCAAACGATGATTGGAACTTTGTGACTTACTCCAGCTTTTTATAAAATCTTTACAACAGTGTAAATCCCCTTGAAAGAAAGTGTGGCTCCATGCTTTGCAAAACGACGATGCTTTAAAATCATTTGATTTGTGTCATTCCCAATAGATGCACAATTTATTCTTGATTCTTCAGTACCAACTGATTCTACACAATGGTTGCATCAACAAACAAATAGTATATGAGACATATTATCTAGTTCAGACCTTGGAAATGGTTGCATCAAGAGACAAATAATATATGAGATAGCAAGTAATTAGATCCTGGAATTGTTCATAGCTGAGAAGGAACCCTTCCCTGATGTTCTTTTGTTATAATAAGTGAAAGGAAATTGGCGGTGCTGGGAACAAAATAAAGTTCTTACACTTGAGGTAAATGAAAACTAACTCACGGTGCTGAGAAGAAAATAGTGTTCTTACACTCTAAGAAGTCTAATGCTTCTTAATTTTTTGACTGGTTTTACCAGAATGCTGAATGAAAACATATAGTTGGGTCGCTTTTAGTAAACATCTACTCGAAGTTTGCTAAGCTTTATCAACTCAATGCTTACCTACTACTTATGCTTTATGTTCTAAACTATACACACTGCTCATTACTAAAATATCTTTGCAAATTTGGTTGTTTTGCAATTACTTGAGCTTAAATGAGTAAGTTAATTCTGTATAGGAATACTTGATTTCCATAGAAGAAAAAAGTTATTGATATATTATATTTGGAAATCCATGAGTTATATGTTCTCTTTATTATTTTCTCTATCACATCTCTATTCCCCCTCCGCCCTTCCTTTGGGCGCCTGCCTGAGCGCCGCCCCGGCCGCCTGCTTGATCGCCTGGGCGCCTTCAGGGTTGTCTAGGCGTAGTGATGGATGGCGCCTGGGAGGTGCAGTGATGGGTGGCGCCTGCCTGTGAGAGCGTGCCTGAGCGTGTGTGCCTGAGAGCATGCCTGGATCGGTGGAGCGCTTTAGTGAGGAGGCACCTCCACTGGGCGATTTCCCTGAGCGGTTTCTCTGAGCGCCGCCTTCCCTGCGCGTCTGGGCGATTGGCGTTGGGGGCATCGGTTTTCCAGCACCCAGTTGTGAAGAGGTTACGGTTCCGAGGCGTTCGGTGAAGTCTTGTCTGTTGGAGGTATGCTTATTGCTTTTTGCAATAGCATGGATTTTTGGATGCGTAGTCATCCTGGCAACAGTTTTTTCCCAGGTGGTTTTTAATCCGGGCCATGGTGATTATGGTTTGTTCTGTGGGCTTCGGTCCTTGTTCTGGTTAGGGACTTCGGTCCCGTTTTGTACTTGTGGTCCCATAACCCGATTGGGTTCCGTGGACATTAAAAGTTTCTTCCTTCCTTCCTTCTATATATCTTCTCTTTATAATGTCTTCATATTCTCTTTCCACTCTCTTCTCTCTAAACTACATTGCCAGCAATTAAAACAATAAAGCTAATAACAAAACACATAAAAAGACAAAGGCTCCCCACTCTATATGTAGTAATGTAATGGTTATAAAATGAAACCAAAGATGGACATTGTCCTAGTCAGAAATAGAAGAATTCAATCATAGAAGCAGCAACAATTGTGTGAATTGCATGTGTGAATTGCAACAATTAGAAATAGGAGAATAACCATCCTACACAATATTGTCAATGAATGGACATAGCCGCTTGTCGAGCCCAAGCTCGCAACCCGAGAGAAGTGTAGTACTGTGAAGAAGAACACACAAGGAGACTAAAACGGAAACATCGAACTTTATTGCACACTGGATGGTTGGAAAAACCCCAACCGTGGTTACATATTTATAGTCCCCTGCCACGTCATCACACCCCTTGAATTTCGTATACACCCTTTGAATTTCATATTTGCCACCTAGGCGGATCGCCCTCGTGGCACGCCACGTCATCAATTTCTCACGTCACCATTCTCCTCATTTTCCATAATGCCCTCACAAGGTTCTTTCTCCATAAGGGTCTTTGAGTTCCTATTTGTGTAAACCCGGCAGGCATGGGTAAGGTTTTAATTTTAGACCTTAATTTATATTTGAACCCCCGGTATCCCAGTATCCAAAAGTCGTTGGATTTTCTGAATTCCTCTGTTCTCTTCTGGGTTCGTTTTGTAACAGAAGAGAAGGGATCAAATCTTGTACAACTAGCTTTGATTTATCTACTCCGGCCTGCTCCAAATTCTTTTACACTATTTAAACTTGTGGCTGCCGAATCTTCAGCTCTTGGCGGCCTCCGGATTCTTCAATCTGACCCTGGCCGCCCTATAGAACAATTTTTTGCATGGCCTTCATCGATTTGGCCTCAATTCCGGTCTGATATTCTGTAAACATGCGGATTTGCTGGGCTTAACTTCCCTTCAATGTTTTTCCAGTAAGAAATCGGCTGCTTCAGCAAACTCTGGCCGATTCAAGACGATTCCGACTGATTCTTCTTAAAATCTGTGATTTTCTGCTGATGCTAGGGTTCATGGACCCGATTTGCTCCGCATCTTACTTTTCCCTGGAACAATCAACTCTTTTTCCTCGAAATCCTTTGCCTGAATCGCCCTTTTGGTCGCGACCATCCATTGCACTCGTCTGTTCTGTTTATAACTTGCCCCTTTGTTAACAATTGTTAACAATTTTCTTTCTTCTTTTCCTTTTATTAGTCTTCAATGGTTTATTTTCCACTTTGTCTGGCCCCTTCAAGTTTTTCTCATTCAACCTTTCTTGCTTGCATCTTGTTCTTTGTCATTGGCCATAGCCTTTTCCCAAATTATCCCTTTATCATTGCTTCCTTGCATCCCTTGCGTCCCTTGCAGTCTTCTTTCTCCTCGGTTTTAATTTTCTTCTGACCTTGCCCATAAGGCTACGACAATCTTCTTCCCTTCTTCCATGGTTATCTCCACTTCCATGGTTCTTCCAAAGGTTTTTTCCCTTTAATTCTCGTGACTTGACCCCTTTTTATTTGAGGTCTTTATTTTGCCACGTTATCTCCATTTTCCCACCATAGGTTATTTTCTTCTACGGGGTTCTACATCATCTTACCTCCATAGGTTTTTTTCGTCTATGGGGTTCTTCTCATGACAACCCGGTTGCCATGTTCCTTCACGACAATTCTGCCATGTCCTTTCTTCCCATGTTTTCTCATGGGTATTCTTTCATGTAGCACATCTCTTGCACTACTTTTGCTCGATTTCCATATTTGGGGGGAAAAAATGTTCCTCGTCCCGAGGAACTCAAGATTTTGAAACTTACCCTGGATCCCATATCTTTCAGCTAGATGTCAGCCTTGTTTCCAAATTCCTGATTTCCACTTTTGCGCACGCATCCCCTCGCGTATCTGAGTCGACTTTTATTGCATTCAATATCTTTTCTAGTTTACCTTTCATGGCCAAATTATTGTTGGCTATAATTGCGTCTTCTCGCTCCTCCTCTTTGATATCATATGGCAATTCAAGTTGCAAGATATCCTAGTATCGTGAGTTCTTCACCACTTGTTCGTTGATGTTCTTCAGTACTTCTAAATCTTTTTGCTTCAAGGCATTCACTTTATCCTTGTGAGCTTTAAAAGCCTCTAGAGATAATGCTCTAGATTCAATTCCTTTCTTGTGTCTTGCTTGCTCTTTGTTCTCTCTCACTAAATTGTCATCCTTTGCCTTTTCTTTGCAAAACTCTCTTCTCGCTTTGCTTGCCATCTTTTATTTCACTAACCTTCTCATCTCGGTCCTCCATCTTGTTTAATTTCTTGTTGCACACAATATTGGCGGCTTTTTCCATCTGATAGAGTGCTAGTTCTTCTTTCACTTGCTCCCTTTGCATGTCTAACCATTCTTTCTCTTGGTTTTCCAAATTTATGTGCTTCATTTTTGTATAGTAGCCTTCGTCGTCTTTTCCCTTCTCAAATTGTTCCTGCTTGTATATTGGTCTATTCTCTGCACCATGCAATATGTAGATGTCCTCCTCGTCTTGGTAATCTCCCATGTTTATTTCAATTTTATTGTTCGCATCAGCGTGATATGGCTTCTCGACCAGCTTCTCGTCAACTGGGTGTTGCTCCGTTAATGCTGGCTCAATCCCATATTCTATGGGCTCCAAATATTGTAAATGTGTTGTCTTCTCTTCCATCATTTCAAGCCCAGAATCTACAATGGAACTTTCTTCAAGTAATTCTTAGGATGCATGTGTAGCTTTATGGTGACGACACATTAAGGAATCATCAACTTCATCCAATTCTTCTGCTTCTTGTCTTGTAAGAAAAATGAGTTGTTGGCACTCCACACAAATCCCAAATTTGTAATAATCTCCTTTTGAATCATCTCGTCTTCTTGGGTATTGCAGGTTCCACAATGTGCTTGGTCTACATACTCTACTGGGCAATATTTTGCAATATGGCCGTACTGGTGACATCTCCAACATTGTACGAATTTTCTTTGCTGCGTGATGGACATCGTCTGTTGCATCTCAAGCACTTTCCCAGACAACTCTTTAAGTATGTCCTCTTTGAACTTTTTTATGACCACTTCTGGTGTTGGAACTTCCATGAATATTGTTGACCTCTGAGGACGATGCGCTAATGCTGCAGTTCCATGGGTTGCTACTGCTGATGCGACTTGATGAAGATGGACTTGATCCACAATCAAGCCTCTTTGTTGAAGAGCAAAGTAATCAATTTGTCCCCTCATAATTCCCTTCTCTCAAAACTTGTCACTGGCTCTAATATCTCTTTTGCACTTTGTTCATGGTGCAATTTAATTTAATTTATTCTCTTTCCTTGTCGGCGCTGCCTGGTAACAATTCTCGTGTGCTCTTCCTTGAATTCCGTTCCTCGCACGTTCATACATCGATGGAGGGAGTTGGTCCGGCTTTTCTTCTAACCGTGACTTGGCTCTTCCTCTCTTTCAATGCTGTCGGCTTCCCTCGAACGTATCTCCTCCACGAGCACCACAATTAGGTTTTCCCGGCC
The DNA here is from genome assembly GCA_021234155.1 of Isoetes taiwanensis. NCBI lineage: Eukaryota > Viridiplantae > Streptophyta > Lycopodiopsida > Isoetales > Isoetaceae > Isoetes > Isoetes taiwanensis. The sequence continues at coordinate 45,977 of JAJEKV010000110.1, read as the reverse complement.
AGTGCACCACTTTTATGTCGAGCCCAAGCTCGCAACCCGAGAGAAGTATAGCGCTGTGAAGAAGAACACACAAGGAGACTAAAACGGAAACATCAAACTTTATTGCACACTGGATGGTTGGAGAAACCCCAACCGTGGTTACATATTTATAGTCCCCTGCCACGTCATCACACCCCTTGAATTTCGTATACACCCTTTGAATTTCGTATTTGCCACCTAGGCGGATCGCCCTCGTGGCACGCCACGTCATCAATTTCTCACGTCACCATTCTCCTCATTTTCCATAATGCCCTCACAAGGTTCTTTCTCCATAAGGGTCTTTGAGTTCCTATTTGTGTAAACCCGGCAGGCATGGGTAAGGTTTTAATTTTAAACCTTAATTTATATTTGAAACCCCGGTATCCCAGTATCCAAAAGTCGTTGGATTTTCTGAATTCCTCTGTTCTCTTCTGGGTTCGTTTTGTAACAGAAGAGAAGGGATCAAATCTTGTACAACTAGCTTTGATTTATCTACTCCGGCCTGCTCCAAATTCTTTTACACTATTTAAACTTGTGGCTGTCGAATCTTCAGCTCTTGGCGGCCTCCGGATTCTTCAATCTGACCCTGGCCGCCCTATAGAACAATTTTTTGCATGGCCTTCATCGATTTGGCCTCAATTCCGGTCTGATATTCTGTAAACATGCGGATTTGCTGGGCTTAACTTCCCTTCAATGTTTTTCCAGTAAGAAATCGGCTGCTTCAGCAAACTCTGGCCGATTCAAGACGATTCCGACCGATTCTTCTTAAAATCTGTGATTTTCTGCTGATGCTAGGGTTCATGGACCCGATTTGCTCCGCATCTTGCTTTTCCCTGGAACAATCGACTCTTTTTCCTCGAAATCCTTTGCCTGAATCGCCCTTTTGGTCGCGACCGTCCATTGCACTCGTCTGTTCTGTTTATAACTTTTTCTTTCTTCTTTTCCTTTTATTAGTCTTCAATGGTTTATTTTCCACTTTGTCTGGCCCCTTCAAGTTTTTCTCATTCAACCTTTCTTGCTTGCATCTTGTTCTTTGTCATTGGCCATAGCCTTTTCCCAAATTATCCCTTTATCATTGCTTCCTTGCATCCCTTGCGTCCCTTGCAGTCTTCTTTCTCCTCGGTTTTAATTTTCTTCTGACCTTGCCCATAAGGCTACGACAATCTTCTTCCGTTCTTCCATGGTTATCTCCACTTCCATGGTTCTTCCAAAGGTTTTTTCCCTTTAATTCTCGTGACTTGACCCCTTTTTATTTGAGGTCTTTATTTTGCCACGTTATCTCCATTTTTCCACCATAGGTATTTTTCTTCTACGGGGTTCTACATCATCTTACCTCCATAGGTTTTTTTCGTCTATGGGGTTCTTCTCATGACAACCCGGTTGCCATGTTCCTTCACGACAATTCTGCCATGTCCTTTCTTCCCATGTTTTCTCATGGGTATTCTTTCATGTAGCACATCTCTTGCACTACTTTTGCTCGATTTCCATATTTGCCTAGCTTTTCCTTCAAAGCTAGCACTTTGCCAAGGTAAAATGCTTGTTTAGCAGTGTTTGGCAATTTTCTACCCTCTTTGGCAGACGACACCGCTCATCCACAATTAACCTACTTTACAACTAACCAACAGTAACACATGGAATGTACAAAATAAATAAGGAACTTTGCTTAAATTAGCAGGTTGTTACTACTAGTATAGCTCTGGTTTGGATGCCACTTCAATGGCAATGCTACACTATTCCAGAAAAACCACGACCTCAAGGACAAATATTTGAGATGGTGGTAAATTCTGATCCATCTCCTGAGCTCTTGGGTTCACCAGTGCTCATTTGATCGACCAAAACGTGTGGTTCGAGATGATGCGGAAATGGAAGTGCGTAATCAAGAAGCTTTTATCTATTTACTACAAGAAATTCTAGTATTACTCACCTTTATCTATTGCAACAGGGAATTCCAGAATACTGAAAATGACTGGGTCAAATTCCTCTTTTCCAAGGATCACCTAACATGGCCACCATGGCCACTTTCAGATTGCACGAACTTGCCTAGTCACTATCCCTTTCTATTTTCTAAAGTTTCCAATGCTTGTAGCAAAGGATACAAAATTGACAATCATGCAAACCATCTCATTATCCATGTTGTCAAGCATCGTCACCATATGACTGCGCTCCAATACCAAGATGTTGGCATAAACTTTTGCCTTCTTATTGTGTAATACACAGATGTAACACATTGGAGTTATTTTGTTTATTTGCTCAAAGCATTTGTAGGTGTTATTGTAGTCCAGGAGTTTGCATTTGTTTCACACGTTTGAGCTAAAGCTATTTCAAATGTTTGAGCTATATGTGCTTTTCGTTGGCACTCCCAAGCTCTCCCAAGATGTCAACCTACGATGCGACAATTTCTATTTTGTACAAGAACCTTGTGTCTAGTGGCTGAGGATTGTAGTTTTTATGTGCACTTATACATTAGAGTAATTGTCTGACGAATGCTCATTTGCTAAGTTTTAAAAGGTAATGCTATGGATAATAAGATAGAAAGCGTTTGGAATTGAATTGAATGGATTTTTATCGTCCAGAGAGACCAAAGGTGGTATTACCCACGTGACTAAAGTCCGCATAGATCGGCGTAGATCTTCAGGTGTAAACTAGAGTAAGTGTCTTATGGATACTCAATTGCTAAGATTCAATTACAATTATAAATACAAGAAATTTATCGCGGCGGCCAAGGCCGCCGTGAACATTTCTCTTTCTCGATCCCCCTGTCCTCTACCTGCTCACTTAGTGGTGTTGTTGTCAAGGCCCATGGGATTTCCACTATGCCTATGGATTCGAAACATGTGATCTAACGTTACACTTATTTTGCCATCAATATCATGCATTTGAAGGTGATGAATTGGTAATAGTGAAGAAAGAGTGTTGTTTAATCTCTAGGAATACTGGCGTCGTACAAATTGTTGTCAATCACTTATCAATGTGATTAATCTATTTTTATGCAACTTGAGAATTAAGGTTTAATGTAAAGCGTTGCATCTCTCCCTTCATGGGCATTTTCCTCTTCTCATTAGTTTCTCAATCTTAGCTTAGCTTAATGTCCCTTGTAATGTTTATTGATAAACACCTAGTTGCAACCCCAACCTGTTGTCCCCTGAAATGCTTGTCAATAAACACCTACCACCCCAACTTGTTGTCCCCTGATTACCTACCGATACACACCTAGTTGCAACCCTGTTGCATTGCTCATGCTTCTAGATTGCTAGTTTGCAAGTGCAAATGAGTTATAGTTGGCACATTGTTCTATCATTGGACTTCATTGTGAAGAGTTGGTGATTAGAACAAAAAAGTACTATCCCCATGTGCAATACGACATTGTAATTTGTTTTGAGTGGATTTTCTAAGTACGAACACAAAGCTGTTACCTCGTGCAACACCTGTGAGCACAAACCATGACATGTTAAATGATTGAAAAATGTGATATTTCCTCTTCCTTCAACACCTGTGAGCACAATTATGACAGTTAGATGACTGCAAAATGTGATATTTCTTCTTTCTTCAGCTCTATTACTTTTGTTTTATGATTTTCTAAGTAGCAAGAAAGATATGTTTTAGAAAAATACGTTTATCCAATCATGCTATTGAAGTTGTACTCCTGCGAAAAGTGTAATTTTAACTACCAAGACAAATTTGTTACCTCCTCCAACACCTGTTAGCACAACCGTGACATCTTAATGGTTCAAACAGCCTGAGGAAGTTATTTCCCATCACAAATATCATAACTCCAATATGTCTACAACTACAATGGTCAATGGGCAGAGATGCGCATGTTGGAAACTCTAAAAACTTTATTCTCGAGTTCGAGTTAGTATAACATATGTGCAAAGCCGAGCATCAACACTTGCAGAACTGTATTTTGACAGTTGTTCTATCCGACTGTTATTATGCAGTCCTAACAGTCCTAGGGTCAATAAATTTACTTCTTTTAACTAAGTAATTATAGAAAGCTCTGTTGTGCATGAAATACATTGCCAAATAATAGCAACTAAATAGAGTGGAATAGAAGGTACTTAAAAGCATGGAATAAGAAAAGGGTATAAGGATCAATGGTAGTAAGAGTAGCAACTCCAGCAAAATCACAGAAGCCAGTTGCCTTCATGTTCTTTTGGTAGTAGTTGTTGAATGCATAAAACCATGAGCACCAATACTATCAGGAAAATAGCAACTCTTTCCAGGCTGAATAAGCGAGCAGTCTGCACCTCCTTGACCACATGAATAATCAAGAGCAGCCTAGGCAAGATGTTGGAGCTAATCCCTTGCTTGGCAATGCACCAAGTTCTCACAGTAGAAATGTTAACCCCTAGTATCCCTGTTCCTGTGGTATCAAGAGTATAAATAGGTGTTTGGTCTGGATAATAAATACCATAGTTCTTCTCAGAAGTAGGCCCCTGCCTGTTTGTTCATTTATTCAGCCAAGCATCTTAGCCTTCTCAACAGCTATCTATTTAGCACATGGAGCAAGATTAGGAAAAGTTTTAACTATAGTAAGCTACATGTATACTTAAAAAACCAGAAGCATTACTTACTTGCACCTCGGCATACTATGTCCAAAGGCAAGCACAGTGCCCTTTGTCAAAATCATGGATTCATGCTCCTATTTCGTGCAACCTTCCTTCCATAGCAGTGAAGTGAGGTAGGTATTCCCACCCAAAGATTCAGACTGTGAAGTTCTTCTCCAAAGGGGAAGACATAGAGTTGGGGCTTACCATTTTTTAGAAAGAAGCCAAAAACGGAGGAGTCCCCCTAAACCAGCGCAACTACCATTTTTAGAAAACAAACCAGAACTCGTCCAGTATCTGGCACCAGGCCAGGGCCCTCAAAAATCAATTGAAGACGGATAACAAAACTTTCTTCTTCGGTAAGAGCAACCAACAAGAGCAAAATGTTGCAAACTTCGCCCTTGAGCCGTCCTTGAGCCATGTAGGTGTAATGCTACCCTGCAAGCCCTGCTGCAAGCCCTGTTCTGGTGATTAGGGTTGTGTTCTGCAAAGGGGCTGCGACATTTCCAAAGGTGAAATCTCCCGATCCAGATATGATGCATTCTCTGTAAAACTCATAGTTACCGGGAACGCCGTTCCGAACGCGTTCCCGTTCCGGAACGCGTTCCCTAGGATTCGACGTTCCGGGAACGCCGTGTTCCCGTTCCGGACCGCTTGGTACCGGGAACGCTGTTCCGAACGCCGTTCCCATCTTTGGGAACGCCGTTCCAGGTAAGTTCCAAAAAAAAAAAAAAAAAAAAAAAAAAAAATGGTTTATTCGTTCGTTTTTTCCCCTTCTCTTCTTTAATTTTTGGTGGGAAGGAATGGCGCGGCCTGCAATGGCTCTTTGCTCAGTGTTCCTGATCAACACACGCATAAAGTGCTTTGCACTGGGCTACACAAAAGTTCCGTGACTGTTTCTCTCTTGTTTGTTTTTTTGGCTTAAGTTTCTCTTCTGTTGTACCTCTCGATTTGCCATCTCATTTGTAATCTATCCATTTCACATTTTGATGATGGGAATTATGTTTCTCCAGCTCAAGCAAAGCGACCTGCATTGGAGGAAGCCATGTGTTCTTGAAGAACGACTTGTGGGAGACTCTGGACGGAAGAGAAGTAAGTTTTTGAGCATTGATTGAGTCGAGGAAACTTACAGCAAAACTATAAAATTCACATGAACAAATATGCCCATTCAAACTGAGAAATAGAGAGCCATGAAGTCTTGAATTGTATATGAGCAACCCAATTTTGGCTTTACAACACTCTATGAGGTAAACATATATAAACCCCATCTTGATAGTGCAAGATAGCGCTACCCTGAGGTCCTGCTCACCTGCTTATCAGAATCAGAAGGATCTGTGACCTACCTGCGACCTACTCACCACCAACCTGCTCAGTGTTAGTATTATAGATGTAATACTACGTTTTAAGTCTTTAATATAATGTTCTATAAAACCCTAAGCATCTACGGAGTGGTTTAACATGTTTCCATCTACAAAGAAGTTTCCATGAGTCATTTTTAAATTCTAAGTATGATCGTTATGCAAAGGGAACGCCAAAACTATTTTCAAATTTTAAAAATACGAATATTGGCCATTCCCGTTTCGGGTCGTTCCCGTTCCCGTTCTAAATTTTAGGTCCACGTTCCCGTTTCGGGTAACTATGGTAAAACTACCGATCTGTGTGCGCATATAGAGTATCTTGAAATCCTGTATTTAAAACCTCGTGGAGCTCTGTCAGGACAAAGATTGGCTTTGGATCAAACAAAAAAAAATCCGGTCTAAGGTCGTCTTCTTTTCTACCAGCGCAAAACAACGAAGGAATCATGGCACCCAAATCCCCTTTTTTTGTAAGCTTTCTCTGCCGGATCTCTCATAGCCAGGGCTCACAGCCCACTCTGCTCCAAATTTCTCTATGGCATGGACTGCTGCCACTGTTGCATCTGTATATTGCAAAAAACTCTGCAAACATTGGTAGCATTAAGGCATGTTTCGATCTAAATGGCATGTCTTCATCTTTTACTCGCCAAAGAAAATTATGCCCGTGCAGACGTTGGAGGAGCCATGGCGGTGCCAGTGGATGCTCAATCCTCCACCAAATCCGGCGATGCAAGAACAGGGCCAGTCACAGATGTCAATAAAAAATGCATTTAACTGCGAAACCAATTTTTTCCTTTTTTTTTCGACTTTTTCGATTTATTCCTCAGAAACCCCACTGAGGAATATTCGAAAAGCACTTTACTATAAGAATTATATATGTTAGAAGGTAGAATGTTTTAGGAATTGAATTGAATGGATTTTTATTATCCACAAAGACTAACGGAGATGATATTTGAGGGTGTAACAACATTACGATTAGGCAGCGTTCATAGCTTCATCAAAATCTTAATGCATAAGTGGTTAATAGGTTGAAAAAAGAGAGAGCTCCTCATGTAAGCATGTATCGAGGTACTGCCTCAAGTGATTGTGATCTCCCTCAGTTTCTACTTATATGCACCTGTGCTCCTGCACATTCCATCTGGAGAGCCAATTAGCTCGCTTCTCCTTCCAGCAGGCTTTAAGGCATTGTGGACCCATTGCCATGGCATAGGCGAGGTATGAGAGGCGAGTGTTGCCCATACTAACCACCTTCTGGAAGTATATATATGGTGACGATCTAGTGCCGCCCGCTGCAAAGGAAGAGGTAATAAATCGAAATGCATATTCTCCAACACAAGAATGTCTTATAATTGCACCCTCTTTGAACGTCTTATGGAGGCACACTGCAACAGAAAGCGTTAGCAACCTATTTATATATTGACTTCTAGCTGGTACTAATGCTAGCATTTGTCGCTAGGAACAACTACTAAATAACAACTCAAGCAACTAAAGTGAAATTTAAACTAGCAAATGGAAATTAGCTACAAATAGCAAGTGCTACTATATTCTAGCACTACATCCAAGCAGCAAGGTAGCAAGTTATGATGTATTGGCATTAGGAGCCCAGTTACAGGAGATGCTAGTCAACTGCAAGGGTATTGAGGCATGGAAAGTGCTATTGCAAAAAGTACAACTCAATCTAAGAAAATCTATTATGCACTCCTTTGCTTAGAACCAGCATGCACTACACTAGCACACCAAATACTTAACATTACCATCAATCACATCATGAAACGACCTGAACACCAGCAGCACTATCATTTAGTAAATCAACATGAACACTAGCACTCACATGTGAAGCCAGCTACCTAGACCCAATATGCAAGCGAGCATCGTCATATACTCTGCTCAACTCTAAATTGCATTACCAGCTTGCAAACATTTGATAAACTGACTGCAAAAGAATACTACAGTATGCCAACTATTCAGTTTGCCATGCTTCGGCACATTTTTATGTAAAAGCATCTTTTTCCCAACAATTACATGTCCATACGTTGTACAATTATAACCAAAACTCATTTGCAATCACTGTTTCTGGATGAACTGAATTGAATCAAGCAGATCTATATTTCTAATGTAAGTTTTAAGGAAAAAAAACAAATGAAGAAACATTCAGAAACAAGCCTATAACAAACCATCTTCCAACCAGGTAGTTGGCAGATTGATAAGACTAGCCAAATAGTTAAAACGTAGAAGGCCTGTTCAGGGACACCCCTAAAATTCCTGTAGCCAAGAAACGAGACATGAAGTTTGGAAATTACTTGTTCCCAAGTTGTTATATAGTAAACTAGGGAACCCTATTTTTCCTTCCAAATGCATGCAACGTTAGATGCAATGCAGATGCTGAAACAGAAAGAAACACAGCCATAATTGCAGTCAAGCAGGATTTGATGTGCACATTTTATAAGCAATTAAAATCACAGAACATTAAACATATTGATAATAAATTGCATTAATTATAAACTCAGCCCAATATCAAAGCTGTATGGAAGGCCTAGCCTGGCATATCTATCAAATATATTCAGATAAGCTCCTTCCCAAACATCTGACTTTCAAACTACTTAACAGTCCAACTCCCGCAATAACTGGGAATCGTATCAAAAAGAGAGTATACATGAGCCATGCTTGACTCAATTCCTAAAGCATTACAGCTTCACAAACTGTAAACCAATAAATTATTAATGTGCTATTTACAAACAAACTCCAGCACGACGTGGTTTTATAAATTACGTTTACAGCCAAACTGGCTCCTCAAAACACTTCTTTAAACTGTGATCAAGATGGGAGTGAATTTTATTTAATAGCCGCCTTCCAGTAATCCTCGAAGCTTACAACAACGGTTTCTCTGTCTTAATTAAGTAAAGTTGTCTTCTTCGGAGACAAGGTTTAGCCATCAGGCCCACGACCATGATAACATCTCCCGTACATTCTGAATACTGTGAATATGATTACAGCTTCACATACTGTCAATCAATAAATAGAAACAAACTGCCAGCACCACATGGTTCCATGAAAAATTAACTTAGTCTTTACAGCCAAGCTGCCCCTCAAAGCAATCCTTTAAACTGTAATCAAGCTGGGAGTGAAATTAATTCCAAGGTCATCTCCACATGCGCCTTCCATTAATCCTCCAAACTCCCACCCACCCTTTCTCATGTTGTAATTAAGCAAAGCTGTATTCTCTGAAGGCAGCTTCACCACGAGCACGATAACATCCCCCGTGCAATAGTGTGCATACACTGCGCACTTAGTCTCAAGCTCAAGCTTATGACGTGACAAAAATGCCTCGATGTCAAGTTTAGCCATTAAACCCCACTGGATGATGCCCTTGCAACAGGAACTCTCCTTCCAAATCATGACCCAGAGCCACAAATGAGATACTAAGATTGGCTCCCCTTTGCAAAAAAGGATTTCTTCCCGCCAGGGTACCAATGGGTCCTCTTTAAAAAGAAGAATTTCTTCCCGCCCTGCCTTTTCTGGTGACAAATAGCTTTTTACACTCCATATATCTTGTTCAAAATCGTAGGTTACTATTTTCTTTGTAGCACAATCAGCCATTACCAAAGTCCCCCCAAGTTTATCTTGAAAAGGCCCATTTAAGGGAACGGACTTCCCGTTGCTCCAAGTATTCATTTTTGAATCAAATATTTCGGTCTGCAATACTTTAGTTTGCAACCTAAATCCGTCAATCTTATAAGCTATTATCTTAAAAGAAGCTGGTGATATTGAGGTATCTACACTGATAGCAGTTATGCAAGACAGTTTCGAAGGAGTAGAAATTACTTTCCAATTACCCTTTATTGGATTTCCAACCCTCATCAGCATAGCAGAATCAAAACCCTGTACGCAAACTATGCCTTTATCAAAACAATGTATTCTCTCACCTCTTTCAAGCATCATATTCAGAACTTTATAGGGGCCATTCTGAAAAACTAACTCTTTATTTGGATAATATGGTTTTTTACTATGATACGGCGTTCTGCATTTTAGATAAACCCACACACTGCGCCTATGTTGGAGCCTGGCAAAAGGCTCCGACAACAAAATTTCATCTTTCCATTGCTTGCACACAAGCAAGCATGACCTAAAAAGATCCTCCATTTGCAGGCATTCCAGAATCTTCGACTGAACCTCAAAAGTAAGCACTTTTGGATAGATGTTGTGGTGGCTCTTCTTTGATCTCGGATATTGCCTACTAGTTGAGCATTTCTTCATTATTTTCCCCTTATTAATTGACTTCTTCATTATTTTGCCCATACTAATTGAGCATTTCTTCATTATTTTCTTTCCCCCAACCCGGCTCGCCTCCCCCTTCATCTAGGCTCAAAATGCAACTTTTCTAACCTGATTTCTTCGCTGTGACTTGTTCGCTGATTTTTTTCGCTGATTTCTTCGTTGATTTCTTCGTCGGGCCGCCTCCTCTTCGTCCCCCTTCGCAAACGCAATAAAAGTGCAGTCTTTCGCCTCCTCTTCTGCTTCCACCTTATAAAAGTTGCAGTTTCCTCTTGCTTTCATCTGCCTTTACCTTTTCCTGGGACGTGTAAGGGTGCCACGTCAGATATTTGCCGGCCCAGTTTACCGGTCTATTAACGTTCCATTCCCATTATAGACCGGCTCCACGTCACCAGTTCCCAAATCATTCAACGGGAACTTTAGTCACGTGGGTGATACCACCTTTGGTCTCTCTGGACGATAAAAATCCATTCCATTCAATTCCAAACGCTTTCTATCTTATTATCCATAGCAGTACCTTTTAAAGCTTAGCAAATGAGCATTCGTCAGACAATTACTCTAATGTACAAGTGCACATAAAAACTACAATCCTCAGCCACTAGACACAAGGGAAATTGTCGCATCGTAGGTTGACATCTTGGGAGAGCTTGGGAGTGCCAACGAAAAGCACATATAGCTCAAACATTTGAAATAGCTTTAGCTCAAACGTGTGAAACAAATGCAAACTCCTGGACTACAATAACACCTACAAATGCTTTGAGCAAATAAACAAAATAACTCCAATGTGTTACATGTGTGTATTACACAATAAGAAGGCAAAAGTTTATGCCAACATCTTGGTATTGGAGCGCAGTCATATGGTGACGATGCTTGACAACATGGATAATGAGATGGTTTGCATGATTGTCAATTTTGTATCCTTTGCTACAAGCATTGGAAACTTTAGAAAATAGAAAGGGATAGTGACTAGGCAAGTTCGTGCAATCTGAAAGTGGCCATGGTGGCCATGTTAGGTGATCCTTGGAAAAGAGGAATTTGACCCAGTCATTTTCAGTATTCTGGAATTCCCTGTTGCAATAGATAAAGGTGAGTAATACTAGAATTTCCTGTAGTAAATAGATAAAAGCTTCTTGATTACGCACTTCCATTTCCGCATCATCTCGAACCACACGTTTTGGTCGATCAAATGAGCACTGGTGAACCCAAGAGCTCAGGAGATGGATCAGAATTTACTACCATCTTAAATATTTGTCCTTGAGGTCGTGGTTTTTTCTGGAATAGTGTAGCATTGCCATTGAAGTGGCATCCAAACCAGAGCTATACTAGTAGTAACAACCTGCTAATTTAAGCAAAGTTCCTTATTTATTTTGTACATTCCATGTGTCACTGTTGGTTAGTTGTAAAGTAGGTTAATTGTGGATGAGCGGCTATGTCCATTCATTGACAATATTGTGTAGGATGGTGGTTCTCCTATTTCTAATTGTTGCAATTCACACATGCAATTCACACAATTGTTGCTGCTTCTATGATTGAATTCTTCTATTTCTGACTAGGACAATGTCCATCTTTGGTTTCATTTTATAACCATTACATTACTACATATAGAGTGGGGAGCCTTTGTCTTTTTATGTGTTTTGTTATTAGCTTTATTGTTTTAATTGCTGGCAATGTAGTTTAGAGAGAAGAGAGTGGAAAGAGAATATGAAGACATTATAAAGAGAAGATATATAGAGAGAATAGAGATGTGATAGAGAAAATAATAAAGAGAACATATAACTCATGGATTTCCAAATATAATATATCAATAACTTTTTTCTTTTATGGAAATCAAGTATTCCTATACAGAATTAACTTACTCATTTAAGCTCAAGTAATTGCAAAACAACCAAATTTGCAAAGATCTTTTAGTAATGAGCAGTGTGTATAGTTTAGAACATAAAGCATAAGTAGTAGGTAAGCATTGAGTTGATAAAGCTTAGCAAACTTCGAGTAGATGTTTACTAAAAGCGACCCAACTATATGTTTTCATTCAGCATTCTGGTAAAACCAGTCAAAAAATTAAGAAGCATTAGACTTCTTAGAGTGTAAGAACACTATTTTCTTCTCAGCACCGTGAGTTTCTTTTCGTTTACCTCAAGTGTAAGAACTTTATTTTGTTCCCAGCACCGCCAATTTCCTTTCACTTATTATAACAAAAGAACATCAGGGAAGGGTTCCTTCTCAGCTATGAACAATTCCAGGATCTAATTACTTGCTATCTCATATATTATTTGTCTCTTGATGCAACCATTTCCAAGGTCTGAACTAGTAATATGTCTCATATACTATTTGTTTGTTGATGCAACCATTGTGTAGAATCAGTAGTGGCTCATATGATGAAGCTATATGTGCATAGGTGGTACTGAAGAATCAAGAATAAATTGTGCATCTATTGGGAATGACACAAATCAAATGATTTTAAAGCATCATCGTTTTGCAAAGCATGGAGCCACACTTTCTTTCAAGGGGATTTACACTGTTGTAAAGATTTTATAAAAAGCTGGAGTAAGTCACAAAGTTCCAATCATCGTTTGAACGTAAAAAATGTCATTGCACAATAGCTATAATGTTTCGAATAAGAAAGATTCTATTTTCTTGTTCCTTCTCTTTTAATCGACATTTTCCAATATTAGGTGCACCTGATTCCGTTCTAACATATCATGTCACAATCTAATGATCCTTGATCAAAAAAAAAAAAAAAAAAAAAAAGAGGGCCTGAACTAGCATACGCTAGACCAGCATCTACCTCGGTCAGTCCCTTGGCAGTATTATCATTCTAATATCTAAACTGAGCAAGCCAGTCTAGACTAGTACCTCTTTCCCCAAAGCCTAAGTAATTTGAAGACCATTATTTACCCACTAGTCATAAAATAAGAAGTAAGTCATTTGCTACAGTCATCAACTTGAACTGTGTGCAATTCCATAGACTATGAACTCTATGTACTTTTTTTTTTTTTTTTTTTTTGTAGGCAAGCTTTTTTTCATTTTCTATTGATAGTAAATACATGGTACACGACCTTATTGGAGTAGGCTCCACAATAGGCCACATAGAAAATATTTAAGTACAATGGTCTACCAGATACTCAATGGGAGCTCATTAGTCCAAGACTATAAATCCAAGGATAATGTATCATTCTTTTCAGCTGGAAAGAAAGCAGAGGTCACTCTAAGATCTGAGATCGTAGCCATATGAAGCTCACCACTGCACAATACAAGCAAGTGAAGAGCATCAAGGAGCCAATATCATCCTTCGCGTTAACTAGACCTGGAGCATCATCCTACCCTGCTGTACTACAAGAGATCCTGCCCCAATTCCATTTCTGTACTAAGGGGTTAGATCCTTTCTTCTAACAGAGCAGCATCTCACACAGGCCTGCCCCAAAAGAAGGGGTGTCCATTCGCTCTCAGGTGCCCCTTCACCTACCGGTATATACTTCGATCTCAAGATTGTCAGCTCGCTTAAAGATCCATGGTACAAGTTTCCCCCGGAATACAAGAACCACAGCTCAATGGTTGAGCAACTGCTAAAGAAACCCGGTCTCCCGCCCAGTGCTTCCTCATTCAGATCCCTGTCTAATCCATACTGTCCAGTCAAATACTAACCCTTAGATCCTAATCCCCCAAGCTGGAAAAGGGGAAGGACTTTGTTTTCTGCCCAAGTGTAATCCCGCCTAGCAACACAGAAGCCATCTACAAAGAACAGAAAGAGGACCCGACTGCCCTATTTCATCTGCACATGGGCTGACAGAATACCACAGCTGAGTTATGTTGATCTTGAAAAAGAACTGAGTGCAAGCTACTGCAGGGAGTGCAGCAGCAGCCGTTGCTTCCCAAAACCTACCCCTTTATCCTGATCGTTTGCAGTGTAAGGCTGAAAAAACAAGACAAGGTTACCTTTAGGACGACTTACTGCTAGGCCTCAAGAACTTCCAGAGACAAGTGGGCTTCGTCCGCTATCTGGTCTCAAAGAACTATGCGCCAGAAGACAAACAACTGCACAAGATCACAGAGCCCGGACACCAGAGCTTAAGCCCAGAAAACAAATCATGAGGGGGGCTAGCAGCAAGCCCGGCCAAACAGGCCCTTCCAGCAGCGACCTTAGATGGATCTGCAAGAGGATGATGTACAGAACTTGGCTTTAGTTTATATAACTTTTAAGCTATCCAAATATAGATACAATTGAGCCAAAACGATCGTACCATATGTATCAGTTATCTACAATAATTGTGGTACTGAATCACTTTGATTATGTAGACCATCACTATTGCAGCCAATATTCCAATGAATAGACCGCTCCAAACCCCATGTGGCATTGCTCCATGTCCTTTTTCGATATTCCATATCCTTCAAGCTAAAGCCAACTCTAACAGCCATAGCCAGCTTGCAGAGTCGTGTTGCAGATCTCAAGCTTAGATCTTTCTGACTCTTGCAGATCTGAAGCTTTTTCTTTCAGATTCTTCGAATTATGGGCCAGGCTACAATATCCGAGACGCACAGCATTTTGGAGCAGAAACTATTAGAGACAGCAGCTTTCATGTGGGAGATGACGAGCTATGAGGAGTTAACTTCCTACATCATCGTCATTCCAGAGCAGCATTGGAAAAGCAGCGGCTTATTGTGGAAAAATCTGAAGGGACAGGATAGGGAACGCCATGATAGTTTGCTTCCTTTTATAGGTAGGTACTACACCCATTATGAGCTTCCCGTGGGGACTTGTGACAAAGCAGCAGCCATAGAAACGTTAAAGCTTCAGAATTCAAGTTGCCGAGCCCGAAAAGTAAAGGCAAAGCAGCGTGAAGAGATGTTGGATTCTCGCGAAACAAATGGGTCGATATTGCGAAGCAAGTGATGAAAAACGTAAAAACGTAGGCTTGATGATGCGGAACATCGGCCGGACTAGAGATATTAGAGCGCCGAGTATAGCACCTCCGAGGCCAAGCAACTTGGCATCACGTAAAACCGATGCGCACTATGAAGGTACGATCGCCACTTCATGGGCAAGTGTATCGCGGCTCTTTCATTTCGAGCTAGGCTTATAGGTGTGGTCGTCTCATGATTTCATCGCCTTCATTCACTCAAGAATCGCATGTCTGCGAATCTGAGCTTCCTTCATGGGGATTTTAACTCTCTCCAATTGCGCAGGCCGATTTTTTCTTTGCATGTTTGTTTTTAGGTGCCATGCATATCTATTAAGTTCCTGTTAGCAAGTCCTCATCATAGATAAAAGAGAATATTCAACTTAAAAGATGCCTACATTATGTTTTATCATTAATATGTACGCCAATTGCTATGCAAACATATATGTATGGAAGAGTTTATATATCTTATGCACGTAAAAGATGCCCATTATGAACTTGGATTGTAACCACATGCTTTGTTATTAGAACTGCTTGTGGAATCCCGTTTTCACTTTTGTAACTGATGGATATTGATTTTATAAAATTTAACATACCTTGTTACAAGTCATGTAAATCTCATACCGGAAACTCTAGGGGGTCATCAAACTGAAGACAAACTAAATATTGTGATCTAGAATGGGAGACTGAAATTCGTTCTTTGTACTAAATATTGTGAATGGGAGACCGAAATTCGTTCTTTGTCGGTACGAAGCAATTGGGAGGCATGTTTTCAAACTCCTATATATACAACTGCATTTATCGAAAGCATAATGCCTCTATTGTTTTCAATGTAGTATCATAGTTTTGATTGTTGGGCAAGCCAAATAAGTGAGATACAAAGGAATAATTGTATTTATTTAAAGCATAATGCCTCTGTTCTTCTGTGTATGATTGTGATCTTATACTTTCATGCTGCTGTTGTGGTTGAGCTTTGCTATGGTTGTTCAAAAGCTGTGGTTGAGCTTTGCTATGGTTGTTCGGAATAATTGAGTCATGTTGTTGCTATGGTTGAGCATGTCATTTTTCAATAACATAGATTAATTTGCTTGCATTTTTTCATTTGATCATTCTACAAAAAATAGTAAGGAGTAGTAAGGTCTTCTTTTTGTATTGGGGAGGGGGGAGTGGATCGTCCAACTTTTTGTCCTTTTTGTTGTCGGGGCCAACTTCCATTCCTCCTTGGAATCGATGCCACATGGCATTACCACAATAAACCTCACACAAAAATGGAGACCCAACTTTCATTTGTTATACAAAGATTGCAATGGTCTCAATGTGTCGGGAATGTATAGACCCCCACGATCATGCATAAGTAGAGGTAACTATATTATATCTTCCCAAGGCTCTACATAGGGGGTAATTCTGAAGATTAGCTAACTTCATAATTCATTTGTTTTACTCACTCGTCAACACTAATGATGATTGTACAAATGCAATTCATGTTGCATTCTGCGTATTGACATCTAGAATGGACATGGGGTCGCAATGACCTGCTACCATAGCTCTCAATATGCAAGAATGCACAACTGATGATACATCCACCAGTCCCTGCTTTTTAGGTCGCTTGGGTGAGATCTCTCATGCCGAAAAAGTGTCCCATACCTCTTATGCATAACTCGATGTGTTGCACATCATAAAGCTGATAAATATAATCGGGTCAAGCTCCATTGCTCAAAGTTTTATTGTCAGCATTCCCACTTCTGTGATCTTCAGTGGTTGTCACCAACCGCCTTCCTTGATTTACGGAACGTTCCGCTACTGACTCAAATGGTCTCGTCGCTTCGGTGAATCACATAAGCCCCGAGACATCTTCGGTGCCATTAAGCTAGACCAGTGAGCTATTACGCTGTCTTCGAAGGATGGCTGCTTCCAAGCCCACGTCCTGGTTGTCATCGCTTAATCACTTCCAAATACTTGAGAGATGTCATTCTTCTTGGTGATTTTAATGCTCAAAGTGTTGCAATGCAAGCTACTCATCTTACCTATGAGAATATTTCCCAAGTAAAAGACCAGATGTCCAAAACACTTCCTGTTGGAGTCCCGCACATCTGGATTGCTTCTTCAGCCAACACTGCATGACCTCCAGACTTGTACCCAACAACTCATTGAACTTTTTATGCCAAGAGCATTGAATTCTAAACATGAAACTAGATTACCAAATCCATGTCCAGTCAAACCTGATAAGAAGAGTTGAATAAGGAAGGTGTAGGAGATCGCCACAGAAGAATCCCGTGAGCTCTTTCGGAACAGGTTGAGATCCTGTTACAAGGAATCCAAATGTTCTAGCTGCACATGAAACTAGATTACCAAATCCATGTCCAGTCAAACCCGATAAGAAGAGCTGAATAAGGAAGGTATAGGAGATCGCCACAGAAGAATCCCTTGAGCTCTTTCGGAACAGGTTGAGATCCTGTTACAAGGAATCCAAATGTTCTAGCTGCGGTTTTTTTGTGTATTGCACAGGGCTGAGGAAATCTATTGCTTGGAGAATATGATGCAGTGTTATGACACGTTTAGTACAACAGAGTTGGAAGAAAGAAGCCGTTGAGCATAATTGATTTGAAGAGCAGACTCCTTTCCGAAAATGAGGAAATATGTCTGAGCTGGAGGGCTATGAAAAAATCCCTTGGATACAGATAGCTGGGGCATGGCCAGTTCGATGCTTCCAGTACTCCATCGGCTAAGGAGAAGCTTGGGAAATCGAATCAGCTAATAAGACCAAGGATATCTTCTGCATCTTGATTCGTGGGATTAGCCTTCAAATGCAAGAAAGTGTGAGACATGTTGCGGCCATGGCCATTTCGATGCTTTCAGTACTCCAATAGTTCTCATAAAGCTTGAAAGCGGCTAAGGAGAAGCTTGGAAAATCGAATCAGCTAATAAGACCAGGGATACCTTCTGCATCTTGATTCGTGCTGTCCCTGTTTTTGCCATCTCTTGCCAGATCCCACCGCCAGAACCAACATCTGAATCAATATGCCCTCCAAATCGAATGCCCTAAGAAACCCCTCATTCATTCAGGAACCCTAAACTAAAGTACCTCGATGCTTGCATGCAATTTTAGAACTTAAGAAATAATTGATTTGCCAAGCAAAAAAATATGCCATGCAAAACCACTAGAAAACCACAGATAATATGCCATTTAAATGTGAGAATACAAGTGCGCTCTAGATGTACTGATTAGTAGGTCTTGTGCAATATCGGAGTGCTTGGACTGCGCTTATCTCGATAACATCAATGGAAATCAGCACTTTTGTCAAGTACCATCTTCTTACATGATAAATCTTCTCTTTTTATTAATAGCAAACCCTATTATAACTGAATTGAATTGAATTGAATTTCTTTTTATCGTCCAGGAGACCAATAGGCCTATGGGACCCAAACAATGAGAGAGCGCAGCAAGGCCATTATTCCCGGATTAAAAACCCCCCCAAAGGTTTTCGAGGGAAAACCTTGGCGATAATAAGCCCAAACCGCCGATGAAACATATATCAATGAAGTGCTTTGGAGGACACAATAGAGTGCGCATATCCATTACCTCCTGGAGATACGATCCCAGCATCCCCATTGAAGTCGTGTGCAACATCACATGGAGCGGCTGGTCAGGCAGAATCAACTCAGCGTAGCATGCCCTAATAGGTCCAAATGCTGGGTAGTGTTGAAGAGTGTGGCACTCGTCCTCAACAGCTCCCAGCTGACAACACAGACAGAGCCTGTCCTCTCGGGCCTCTCGGATCCATCTACCTGTCTCAATGCGAAGGCGGTGAGCACCTGTGCGAATGGACGCAATGAGTCTGCACTTCTTCATAGGTAAATATGTCCGCATGTAGTCTTGTGGACTCCGCCGAAGCGTGGGATTGATCTAGCTCTTGTAATGTGCAGTTTTTACCTGTTCCAAAGCTACAATGTCCCAAAGCTTGCCAAGAAAGCATGTATCGAGGTACTGCCTCAAGTGATTGTGATCCTCCTCAGTTTCTACTTGTATGCACCTGTGCTCCTGCACATTCCATCTAGAGAGCCAATTAGCTCGCTTCTCCTTCCAGCAGGCTTTGAGGCATTGTGGACCCAGTGCCATGGCATAGGCGAGGTGTGGCAGACGAGTGTTGCCCATACTGACTACCTTCTGAAAGTATATGAGGTGACGATCTAGGGCCGCTCGCTGTAAAGGCACGGAACCGGTCCCCTGCAGAAGTATCTGATACGGCACCATGGACTTGACTCCAAGTGCCCGTGCCAGAAAAGCCTTTTGAACCCGCTCCAAGTCATTCCAGCTGACAAGTGATACCACCGGTCCCCACACCTCTACCCCATATAGAAGAACGGGTTCCACCAAGACCCTGAACAAGTGCGATTGGTGCGCCCAATCATAAAGCTCTGCTTTGTAGCTATTGTTCTCGCGATTATGCATAAAAGCTTTCAGTGACCGCCGTCACTGCGTTGCGGATAGAAGTGTCCCAGACTGTGGTAGTATTAAACTCCACTCCCAGGTACTTGTAGGTGGGCACAACCTCCACATTCTGACCCTGATAAGTGACGGAGGGCGGCCTTGGTTGACATGAAGACGAGATGAGGAGCACCTCATTCTTAGCCAAATTCACGCCAAGCATTCCAAAGGGTTCGGCAAAAGTGTCCGTGAGCATCCAAATGTTGCTGCATGTCGGCCGGGGTGTGAGCTAAGAGGTCCACATCGTCTGTGTAGATGAGCTGCCGGACAATATGGTGCATGAGCTAAGCCCCTCCACCCCCTTTTTGAACAAGCCAACCCTCTAGCTGGTCAATATACAGGCCAAACAACATTGGAGAGAGTGGGCATCCTTGGCGGACCCCAACACTACTGTTTACAAGTTGACCCGACGGTGGCATTCGGGCTGAACATGTTTTGTACAACCTGTACATGGCATTCTGCAACTCCGGGGGGACTCCTAACTGAGTCAATCTCTCCCATAACTTCTCTTAAGGAACCGTGTCAAAAGCTTTTGCAAAGTCGGCAAAGCTGGAAGGAGGTGTGATTTTAGAAAAGAGTATCTTGAAAGCAGTCTGATTCAGTTAAGTGATCTAAAGAAGGCATTGGTACGGGAGGACCACATGTTCTCACAGCTGCGTGCTAGTTGCATGACTTCAGCTCAACCAGGAGTAGGGGCTTGAGGCCATTTCTAGTTTGGCTAAGAGCACAATAGAGACGGAACCCAGGGAAGCAATCAGGTGAGTATAGTTGCTTGTGGACCACCCTGTATGGGATAGGCATGGCTGTTTACATCTGAAGAAGATAGTGAGAGTAGGAGCTCGTAGTACAAGTAATTGGAAATGTGCTCTGATTCTCCTAGTAGTACTGAGCTGTAGACAGGTTTAATGTCGAGTTAACGCGAGGGATGAATGAAACTTCCACTACTCTGGCCTAGTTTGCTTGCATTTTCGGTGAGAGGAGCTCGAAGGGGTATCGTCTTTGGGCAACATAAGATCACTTTTGTGGGGCAGACTGTCATAAGGGGTACCTTCCCTGATTTTCACACTTGGGTTAGTCATAGGGCTGACACGGTTAGGCTATCTGGCTATTATAGAGCCTGAATAAATGTAACTTTTACATACTATTAATAAAAATACCTTGCCATCAAAAAAAAAAAAAAAAAAAAAAAGCAACAGTACAGGTCCTGCCGGTGGTTTCTATTGTATTCTATCAAGGCCCGCAAGGTAAAAATATGATCAATGGTGGAGTGTCGAGGCCTAAAACCTGCCTATGTGAGGGCCCGGACCTCTGTTTCATCTGCCCATGCCGTCAATTGCTGCCAGCCAACAGTTTTGCAAACAACGAGCTGACCATGATCGTGCGATAATGAGGATCTCTTGTCTTATAGATGGAAACTACTCTGCTGGTGGTGGGGGAAAGCCTTCCTGAAGTGCCTTATTGAACAGCCCAGTTAGGAGGGGGACTATTTGTGGCCCTGCCCACTTAAGCAGCTCTGCTTGCATTCCGTCCAGATCTACAGCCTTTCCATTGGCGAGACGCTGCAAGCCTTGAGTAACCTCTGCCTCTATGATTACTAGTGGCGGAACCATCTGTGAGAGTACCTCAAGTCAATTTCCGAGCGAATCATATAGCTGCATCAGGTATTGTACCCAATGTTTTGTAGAGATATTCCCTGCAGGCTGCAAAGGCTTCTGTAGTATCCTTCTGCAGAATGTCTTGGGGTGACGATCAAGGAGATAAAACATTTCCCGTTGATGCCTCGCAATGTACTGGGCCTTCTTGCCTTTGATGAAAGTGCGATATTGTTTGATAGCTTGTACTCGCAAAGCCGGGTCAGTAACTAGCCGAAGCAAGCGCTTAAGTTCCGCTAAGAGTACTTGCATGCTTACTATCACGCTTGCTGCACAATCGGTGTAGAAAACAAGAAAGATCAAAATAACTAGCATATGCGCAAACTAGAAAACTATAAAATGCAGCAAATATAGACTTGCCAGCAAATGGAAACGCTGTAAAACTAGTATAATAGCACTGCTTCTTCCTCGCCATCTCCATAGTCGCTCAATGCACACTCCAACCATCTCCATAGTCGTTCAATGCCACGAATATATGTTCTGTAGCATATTTTTCTGCTCCAAATCCGGTTATACAAGAGAAAAAGCATCAGAGATCTAAACGCAAGAAAAGCCTCCACAACTACAAGAAAGAACAGAAAAATGCCGTTGAAATGCTTCTAAAGAGCCAGCGCAGTCATTTAACAAGATAGGCTCGCCGGAAGCCAGAAGAGAAAGGGGAAAAAAAATCTCCCATGTTTCTATATTGTGGGGGAACCTCACTTGGTCCCCTTTTCTGGTGGGCCGGTGACCCGCCGGTCGCGGGACCCCACCGTCCACACCGGAAAGGGGTCCCAAATTACATTCGCTTACAGATATTTACACTCTCTGGCTCTCTTAAACGTCTATTTCTCACCTCCCTCCCCCAGAAAAGGTGAGCTCCGGCCAAGGCCATGTCGAGCTCCGGCGAAGGGCAGGTGATTGTGGAGTGTCAGACGGCCCAAAGAAGAAATTCAGGCCTCCAGCGGCAACTGCGAAGGTCAAAGAGCGGCTTAAGGAGTTGTTTGGCGCTGGGGACATTGTTGACAATGCTGGGTATTCTGTCTTGGAAGAGACGATGCAGGCGGGCTGCTACACGTACGAACAGATGTGTTCCTTTGACCTCTGTTCTCTTGATTCCACATAACAACAACCTAGAGTCTCGCAGTCCATGGGAAATGGTGTTCCATGTGCAAATGTCCCTCCAGGCCCAACTTCTCTTCTCTTTTTTATGATTTTAGTTCGCAGATCCTCAATTTTGCTTTGCTGTACCAATTAATGTACCAAAAAGTTTCTCCCATTCCCCTTTCTTGAGTGCTTGTTTGATACTTTTTTTTTTGTTTCCTAGATGTGTCTTCTATGTAAGATGGTTCATTTATCGGCATTAGCTTCGCCTTCACTCTTCATTTTTATGACAGGATCAAAATAAAATACCTAATAACATGTGAATTGATGTTCCTTCATTGCCATTCTTGAGCTTCTTCGCTTTATCTCTTATGCCATTTTTAATAGCCCTCACGACGAGTTCAGCCATCTACTATTAATTTTAAGTTTGTGTTGAAAATTAGACCTGAATATGCCCATAAAGACACTCGGTAGTTGTATTGCATTGACACAATCTTTTTCTTTTTTGCTTTATGGCACCTTTGTTTAAACTATTTTCATTTTTTTTTCCGTGAATGCTTGCCCTTTTATTTTTATTTTTTTGTGTTCATTCTAACTTAAGTCCTGTTTTTGAATGTTGCGAGCCCGCTTGTTGGAGCCACGGATCCGTAAAAACGTGTTTGAATTTCTTGGAAATACTATTTGTATTTCTGCTTTTTGTTCTTCTCCATTGCATGTATTTTGTCCTGTGGGGATATAAGTAGATAGAAGATGTTTTCATCACTTCCTCCCTTTTTATATTTCCATTCGCCTTAGATATTTCTTGAGATATTAATGTTTGCATTGTTCTCTCAGGCATTTCTTGGTTAGCAATTCTCGTTGTTCTTTTGTCGAAATTAGTTGCATTTGGCCATAAAACAAGTGAGAAATGCTCATAGTATGGATTGTTGGGCTCCTAATTCAATCAACTAAAAAGGTACGAAACTCCTTTTTCTAACTCCTTTTTCCTAAGGGCATTGGCCATAGCTATGGCATTTTTACATAGCGTGAGCTATGGTCTTTTTGTTTTCGTGTTTTTGTCTTTGTTGATTTTTGTTTCTCATTCTAACTTAAATCTGTTTGAATGTTGTAGGCCCGGTTGTTTGGAGCCCCGGATACGGTAAGAACGTGTTTGGATTCCTTGGAAATACCATTTGTGTTTCGCTTTTTTGTTCGCTTGTGCATGTATTTTGTCCTATGGGAATATAAGAAGATAGAATATGTTTTCCTCACTTCCTCCCTTTTTGTATATTCCATTCGCCTTACTTATAAGGAATGAACCCGCCAAATTAGTTGGTATGATCCTTATGGTCCGAATATGTCGAAGTCCGCGGCCAGTGAATACTATGCCCGCAAAACTCGACGACTAACCACCCATATCTATTCTTATTATGGTTCTCAATCTTGTGCGACGTGGCGTCCGCTGCGTGGGGACGGGACGCCGCTACGGGGCCCTATGGACGCCTAGTGTACTTTTGTTCTTTTGGAGAACAAGGGTGGTCTTCTTCGCCACGAAAGTTGGTCCCCATGGTAATGTCGATATTCGAGTCCATTGGAAGAGCCAAATCATGGTTTTGGAGAGGGAAATTGCTCGTCCCATCGCCAGTGGCCTTCGTGAAGAGAACTTTTGTGGCGATGTGAGCTCGAAGACTCGAGCTATTTCATCGTGCACCAACACTTTGCATATCCTAGTGAAATGTTTTTCTCATGTCCGCACCCAAGACGCGTTGCAATCGCTTGTCAAAATTCCACATTTTTCGATGCGAATTTTTTTAGTTATCGCCTTTTGCATTCATGCTTCATAAATTCGTAATTAATGCATGGTATGGAATTAAACTCGATTTTTGTCGGTTTGGCTTCCTAGGTCATCCCCAAAGATATAGGCAAATTTTTAGAATTTCCGGATAAAGTTCTGATCAAATAGGTAGCATTGGAACGGTCTAGGCAGCCTGTTGTTGGGCAGTAGCAAGACATTCATAAATTTGTAATTAATGCATAGTAAGGAATTAAATTCTGATTTTTTGTCAGCAGGCTTCCTAAGTCATCGCCAACATACATGCCAGTTTTCAAAATTTCCAGACAAGGTTTAGATCAAAGTGTTTGCATTAGTACGGTCCGGGCAGCCTGTTCTTGGGCAGCCGAGCTGGCACACTTGCCCAAGTCAAACAAGGCCAGGAACTTGCAAGGCTGCCTCATTAGAGGGGAGAGTCCGAACCCCAAGAGGCGAGCCACAAAAAGTTTCCCGTCCGTCGCCAGGGCCTTCGGGAGAGGACTTTTGGGGCAAGCTGCTTCCAGGTGGTTTTTAGGGTCCGTGCTCTGGCGTCAACACCCCCCCTCTACGTCAAGACACGACGCAAGGTCCTAGTCGAATCTGACAAGGATAGAGCCTCCGAAACGTAAACCCTATGAGTTGCCAGGTTCTAGCAGGGTTTGCATTTTGGATGCCGAGTTTTGGTCCTTTGCACTTGGGACTTGGCAAATAAGATGCAGTTGAGAACACGAAGCAAGGGGAACTGACGGAATGGAGTTTGGATCTGTACTCCTCCCGTTGTGGCAGTTAGAAGTAAAGGGCGACTTTTGCAAAGCAAGACATTCATAAATTCGTAATTAATGCATAGTACGGAATTAAATTCTGATTTTTGTCAGCAGGCTTCCTAAGTCATCGCTAACATACAGGCCGCCCAAAAATTTCTGGACAAGATTTAGATCAAAGTGTTTGCATTAGAACGGTCCGGCAGCCTATTGTTGGGCAGCCGAGCTGGCACACTTGCCCAAGTCAAACAAGGCCAGGACCTTGCAAGGCCACCTCATTAGAGGGGAGAGTCCGGACCCTAGGAGGCGAGCCCCAAAAGTTTCCCCGAGGCGACCTTTCCTGGCAAGCAGCGGGGGCCGACGCTAAAGACCACACTCCCTGATCTCGGTTCCCCAATCCGACCGCTGAATCCTTCGTTCAAGGGCCCCGCACCGATAAGGTCCAAAAATCCAACATCCGGGTCCGAGAACTTATCAAACCGCTGAAGCATCCCGCTGTCGAATCGGTAGAAACCAAAGTGTTTTGTCGTTCGGACATTGGGAGGCTCTCTAATGGCGATTCGACTTACCACATCGTCCGAGGCCGAATTACCCTAGAGACCAAGTTGCACCTCCGGTTTTGCAAAAGAAAGAAACACTTACGCCCTACGCCGCAAAGATTCGGCGCCCACCTCCTAGGCCAATTGACTACTAACGAGTGTGTTGGACATGAGATAGTTTGACGCTACCTCGAGAAGGGGTGGTCTTTTGGCCACGAAACTTGGTCCCCGTGGGGCAATGTCGACGCCCGAGTCCATTGGCGAGCCGAATCACGATTTCGAGAGGGAAGTTGCCCGTCCCCGCCGCCAGGCCTTCGGGAGAGGACTTTTGGGCCAAGCCGCCCAGTGGTTTTAGGGTCCGTGCTCGGCGTCAACACCCCCTCTACGCCAAGACACGGTACGCAAGGTCCTAGTCGAATCGACAGGATAGAGCCTCCCAAACGTAAACCGTATGAGTTGCTAGGTTCTAGCAGGGTTTGCGTTTTGGATGCCGAGTTTTGGTCCTTTGCACTTGGGACTTGGCCGATAAGATGCAGCTTGAGAACGCTGGCAAGGGAACCGACGGAATGGAGTTTGGATTTGTACTCCTCCCGTTGTGGTAGTTAGAAGTAAAGGGCGCCTTTTGCAAAGAGCAAGACATTCATAAATTCGTAATTAATGCATAGTACGGAATTAAATTTTGATTTTTTGTCACAGGCTTCCTAAGTCATCGCCAACATACAAGCCCGCCAAAATTTATGGACAAGATTTAGATCAAAGTGTTTGCATTAGAACGGTCCGGGCAGCCTGTTGTTGGGCAGCCGAGCTGGCACACTTGCCCAATTCAAACAAGGCCAGGACCTTGCAAGGCCACCTCATTAGAGGGGAGAGTTCGGACCCCAGGAGGCGAGCCCCAAAAAATTTCCCGAGGCAGCCTTTCCTGGCAGTGCTCCCCGGGGGGCCGTACGCTAAAGACCACACTCCCGGATCTCGGTTCCCCAATCCGACCGTTGAATCCTTCGTTCAAGGGCCCTGTCTCGATAAGGTCCAAAAAATCCAACATCCGGCCCGAGAACTGATCAAACCGCTGAAGCATTCTCATGGTCGACCGTGGTAGAAACCAAAGTGTTTTGTCGCTCGCACATTGCGAGGCTCCGGAATGGCGATTCGACTTCGCCACATCGTCCAGGAGGCCGAAATTACCCTAGAGACCAAGTTGCACGGTCAGTTTTGCAAAAGAAAGAAACACTTACGCCCTACGTTGCAGTATTCGACAGCCACCTCCTAGGCCAATTGACTACGAGTGTGTTGGACATGAGATAGTTTGACGCTTCTCTCGAGAAGGGGTGGTCTTCCGCCACGAAACTTGGTCCCCGTGACAATGTCGACGCTCCGAGTCCATTGGCAGAGCCAATCACGATTCCGAGAGGGAAGTTGCCCGTCCGTCGCCCGGGGCCTTCGGAGAGGACTTTTTGGGCAAGCCGCTTCCTGATGGTTTTAGGGTCCGCGCTTTTCAGGCCAACACCCCCTACGCCAAGACACGGCGCCAAGGTCCTAGTCGAATCCGACAAGATAGAGCCTCAAACGTAAAACCTATGAGTTGCCGTGTTCTAGCAGGGTTTGCGCTTTGGATGCCGAAGTTTTGGTCCTTTGCACTTGGGACTTGGCCGATAAGATGCGCTTGAGAACGTGAAGCAAGAGGAACCGACGGAATGGAGTTTGGATCTGTACTCCTCCCGCTGTGGCGCTTAGAAGTAAAGGGCGCTTTTTGCAAAGAGTAAAGACATTCATAAATTCGTAATTAATGCATAGTAATGGAATTAAATTCTGATTTTTGTCAGCAGGCTTCCTAAGTCATCGCCAACATACAAAGGCAGTTTTCAAAAAGTTCGACAAGATTTAGATCAAAGTGTTTGCATTAGAACGGGTCCGGCAGCCTGTTGTTGGGCAGCCGAAATGGCATACTTGCCCAATTCAAACAAGGCCGACCTTGCAAGGCCACCTCATTAGAGGGGAGAGTTCGACCCCGTGAGGCGAGCCCCAAAAAATTTCCCCGAGGCAGCCTTTCCTCGGCAAAGCTCCCACGGGGTGACGCTAAAGACCACACTCCCGATCTCGGCCCCCTATCCGATCGCTGAATCCTTTGTTCAAGGGCCCCCCTCCCTCGATAAGGTCCAAAAATCCAACATCCGGCCCCGAGAAACTTATCAAACCGCTGCAGCGTCCCGCGGGTCGACCGTAGAAACCAAAGTGTTTTGTCGCTCGGACATTGCGGAGGGTCTCGAATGGCGATTCGACTTCGCCACATCGTCCGAGGCCGAAATTACCCTAGAGACCAAGTTGCACCGGCCAGTTTTGCAAAAAGAAAGAAACACTTACGCCTCTACGCCGCAAAGATTCGGCGACCCACCTCCTAGGCCAATTGACTACGAAAGTGTGTTGGACATGAGATAGTTTGACGCTACCTCGAGAAGGGGTGGTCTTTGGCCATGAAACTTGGTCCCTGTGGCAATGTCGACGTTCCCGAGTCCATTGGCGAGCCAATCACGATTCCCGAGAGGGAAGTTGGCCGTCCGCCGCCGTGGCCTTCGAGAGGACTTTTGGGGCAAGCCGCCTCCGTGTGGTTTTAGGGTCCGTGGCTCAAGGCCAACACCCCCTACGACAAGACACACGCGCAAGGTCCTAGTCGAATCGACAAGGATAGAGCCTCCAAAACGTAAACCCTATGAGTTGTCGTGGTTCTAGCATGGTTTGGCGTTTTGGATGCCGAAGTTTTGGTTCTTTGCACTTGGGACTTGGCCGATAAGATGCAGCTTGAGAATGCAAAGCAAGGGGAACCGACTTTTAATGGAGTTTGGATCTGTACTCCTCCCCCTGTGGCGCTTAGAAGTAAAGTGCGCCTTTTGCAAAGAGCAAGACATTCATAAATTCGTAATTAATGCATAGTACGGAATTAAATTCTGATTTTTGTCAGCAGGCTTCCTAAGTCATCGCCAACATACAGCCAGCTTTCAAAATTTCTCGACAAGATTTAGATCAAAGTGTTTGCATTAGAACGGTCCCCAGCTTCATTGTTGGGCAGCCGAGATGGCACACTTGCCCAAGTCAAACAAGGCCAGGACCTTGCAAGGCCACCTCATTAGAGAGGAGAGTCCGGACCCCAGGAGGCGAGACCCCAAAAGTTTCCCCGAGGCAGCCTTTCCCCGGCAAGTGCTCCACCATCCGACGCTAAAGACCACACTCCCGGGATCTCGGCCCCCCAATCCGACCGCTGAATCCTTCGCTCAAGGGCCCCGCCCCCGATAAGGTCCAAAAATCCAACATCCGTCCCCGAGAACTTATCAAACCGCTGGCGCGCCCCGCGGTCGGCCGTAGAAACCAAAGTGTTTTGTCGTTCGCACATTCGGAGGCTCGAATGGCAATTCGACTTCGCCACATCGTCCGGGAGGCCGAAATTACCCTAGAGACCAAGTTGCATAGTCAGTTTGCAAAAGAAAGAAACACTTACGCCTCTACGCCGCAAGATTCGGCCAAAAGCCACCTCCTAGGCCAATTGACTACGAAAGTGTGTTGGACATGAGATAGTTTGACGCTACCTCGAGAGGGGTGGTCTTTTGGCCATGAAACTTGGTCCCTGTGGCAATGTCGACGCTCCGAGTCCATTGGCGAGCCAATCACGATTCCGAGAGGGAAGTTGGCCGTCCGCGCGTGGCCTTCGAGAGGACTTTTGGGGCAAGCTGCCTCCAGTGGTTTTAGGGTCCGTGGCTCAAGGCCAACACCCCCACGCCAAGACACGGCGCAAGGTCCTAGTCGAATCGACAAGGATAGAGCCTCCAAAACGTAAACCCTATGAGTTGCCGTGTTCTAGCAGTGGTTTGGCGCTTTGGATGTCGAGTTTTTGGTCCTTTGCACTTGGGACTTGGCCGATAAGATGCGCTTGAGAACGCTAAGCAAGGGAACCGGACGGAATGGAGTTTGATCTGTACTCCTCCCGCTGTGGCGCTTAGAAGTAAAGGGCGCCTTTTGCAAAAATGGCAAGACATTCATAAATTCGTAATTAATGCATAGTACGGAATTAAATTCTGATTTTTTGTCAGCAGGCTTCCTAAGTCATCGCCAACATACAGCCAGTTTTCAAAATTTCTGGACAAGATTTAGATCAAAGTGTTTGCATTAGAACGGTCCCCGGGCAGCTGTTGTTGGGCAGCCGAAATAAGTACACTTGCCCAATTCAAACAAGGCCAGACCTTGCAAGGCCACCTCATTAGAGGGGAGAGTTCGACCCCGTGAGGCGAGCCCCAAAAATTTTCCCCGAGGCAGCCTTTCCCTGGCAAAGGTGCCACTGGGGGCCGACGCTTAAAGACCACACTCCCGGATCTCGGTTCCCCCAATCCGACCGCTGAATCCTTCGCTCAAGGGCCCCGCCTCGATAAGGTCCAAAAATCCAACATCCGGCCCGAGAACTTATCAAACCGCTGCGCCCCGCCGGCCAATCGCGGTAGAAACCAAAGTGTTTTGTCGCTCGACATTATGAGGCTCGGAATGGCGATTCGACTTCGCCACATCGTCCGAGGCCGAAATTACCCTAGAGACCAAGTTGCATAGTCAGTTTTGCAAAAAGAAAGAAACACTTACGCCCTACGCCGCAAAGATTCGACAGCCACCTCCTAGGCCAATTGACTACGAGTGTGTTGGACATGAGATAGTTTGACGCTACCGAGAAGGGGTGGTCTTTTGGCCATGAAACTTGGTCCCCGTGGCAATGTCGACGCTCCGAGTCCATTGGCGTAGCCAATCACGATTCCGAGAGGGAAGTTGGCCGTCCGGCGCCGTGGCCTTCGGGAGAGGACTTTGGGGGCAAGCCGCCTGTGTGGTTTTTAGGGTCCGTGCTCAAGGCCAACACCCCCTCTACGCCAAGACACGGCGCCAAGGGTCCTAGTCGAATCGACAGTGGATAGAGCCTCCAAAACGTAAACCCTATGAGTTGCCGTGTTCTAGCAGGGTTTTGCGCTTTGGATGCCGAAGTTTTGGTCCTTTGCACTTGGGACTTGGCCGATAAGATGCAGCTTGAGAACGCTGGCAAGGGAACCGACGGAATGGAGTTTGATCTGCACTCTCCCGTTGTGGCGCTTAGAAGTAAAGGGCAACTTTTGCAAGAGCAAGACATTCATAAATTCGTAATTAATGCATAGTACGGAATTAAATTCTGATTTTTGTCACAGGCTTCCTAAGTCATCGCCAACATACGTGCCAGTTTTCAAAATTTCTGACAAGATTTAGATCAAAGTGTTTGCATTAGAACGGTCCCGGCAGCCTGTTGTTGGGCAGCCGAGCCGGCACACTTGCCCAATTCAAACAAGGCCAGGACCTTGCAAGGCCACCTCATTAGAGGGGAGAGTCCGACCCCGTGAGGCGAGCCCCAAAAATTTCCCCGAGGCAGCCTTTTCCTCGGCAAAGTGCCACGGGGCCGTGACGCTAAAGACCACACTCCCTGATCTCGGTTCCCCTATCCGGACCGCTGAATCCTTCGCTCAAGGGCCCCGCCTCGATAAGGTCCAAAAATCCAACATCCGGCCCCGAGAACTTATCAAACCGCCGCAGCCGTCCCAAGGGTCGACCGTAGAAACCAAAGTGTTTTGTCGCTCGACATTGCGAGGCTCCCGAATGGCGATTCGACTTCGCCACATCGTCCCCGAGGCCGAAATTACCCTAGAGACCAAGTTGCACCTGGCCAGTTTTGCAAAAGAAAGAAACACTTACGCCCCACGCCGCAAAGATTCGGCGCCCACCTCCTAGGCCAATTGACTACGAAAGTGTGTTGGACATGAGATAGTTTGACGCTACCCTCGAGAAGGGGTGGTCTTTGGCCATGAAACTTGGTCCCCGTGGCAATGTCGACGCCCGAGTCCATTGGCAGAGCCAATCACGATTCCTCGAGAGGGAAGTTGGCCGTCCGTCCGCCGTGGCCTTCGAGAGAGGACTTTTGGGGCAAGCCGCCTGTGTGGTTTTAGGGTCCGTGCTCGCCGCCAACACCCCCTCTACGACAAGACACTACAAGGGTCCTAGTCGAATCCGACAAGGATAGAGCCTCCAAAACGTAAACCCTATGAGTTGTCGTGTTCTAGCAGGTTTTTGCGCTTTGGATGCCGAAGTTTTGGTTCTTTGCACTTGGGACTTGGCCGATAAGATGCAGCTTGAGAATGCTAAGCAAGGGGAACCGACGGAATGGAGTTTGATCTGTACTCCTCCCATTGTGGCGCTTAGAAGTAAAGGGCGCCTTTTGCAAAGAGCAAGACATTCATAAATTCGTAATTAATGCATAGTACGGAATTAAATTCTGATTTTTGTCAGCAGGCTTCCTAAGTCATCGCCAACATACGTGCCAGCCAAAATTTCTGGACAAGATTTAGATCAAAGTGTTTGCATTAGAACGGTCCCGCAGCCTCGTTGTTGTGCGTAGCCGAAGCCGCACACTTGCCCAAGTCAAACAAGGCCAGGACCTTGCAAGGCCACCTCATTAGAGGGGAGAGTCCGACCCCGTGAGGCGAGCCCCAAAAAATTTCCCCGAGGCAGCCTTTTATCGGCAAGCTCCCGGGGGGACGCTTAAAGACCACACTCCCGATCTCGGCTCCCCAATCCCACCGCTGAATCCTTCGCTCAAGGGCCCCGCCTCGATAAGGTCCAAAAATCCAACATCCGTCCGCGAGAACTGATCAAACCGCTAAGCGCCCCCGGTCGACCGTGTAGAAACCAAAGTGTTTTGTCGTTCGGACATTGCGAGGTCTCGAATGGCGATTCGACTTCGCCACATCGTCCGAGGCCGAATTACCCTAGAGACCAAGTTGCACGGCCGGTTTTGCAAAAGAAAGAAACACTTACGCCCTACGCTGCGGAGATTCGACGCCCACCTCCTAGGCCAATTGACTACGAAGTGTGTTGGACATGAGATAGTTTGACGCTTCCTCGAGAAGGGGTGGTCTTTGGCCATGAAACTTGGTCCCCGTGACAATGTCGACGCTCCGAGTCCATTGGCGAGCCAATCACGACCCCGAGAGGGGAAGTTGCCCGCCCGTCGCCAGGGCCTTCGAGAGGGACTTTGGGGCAAGCTGCTTCCGGATGGTTTTAGGGTCCATGCTCAAGGCCAACACCCCCCCCTACGCCAAGACACGGCGCAAGGTCCTAGTCGAATCGACAAGGATAGAGCCTCAAACGTAAACCCTATGAGTTGCCGTGTTCTAGCAGGGTTTGGCGCTTTGATGCCGAAGTTTTGGTCCTTTGCACTTGGGACTTGGCCGATAAGATGCGTTTGAGAACGCGAAGCAAGCAAGGAGTTTGATCTGCATCTCCCGCTTGTGGCGCTTAGAAGTAAAGGCGCCTTTTGCAAGCAAGACATTCATAAATTCGTAATTAATGCATAGTACGGAATTAAATTCTGATTTTTTGTCACAGGCTTCCTAAGTCATCGCCAACATACGTGCCAGCTTTCAAAATTTCGGACAAGATTTAGATCAAAGTGTTTGCATTAGAACGGTCCGGGAAGCCTGTTGTTGGGCAGCCGAGATGGCACACTTGCCCAAGTCAAACAAGGCCAGGACCTTGCAAGGCCACCTCATTAGAGGGGAGAGTCCGGACCCTAGGAGGCGAGCCCCAAAAAGTTTCCCGAGGCAGCCTTTCCTCGGCAAGCTCCCGGGGCCAGACGCTAAAGACTACACTCCCCGATCTCGGGGTTCCCAATCCGACCGCTGAATCCTTCGCTCGCTCAAAAAATCCAAAGTGTTTTGTCGCTCGACCGTAGAAACCAAAGTGTTTTGTCGTTCAGACATTGCGGAGGCTCCGGAATGGCAATTCGACTTCGCCACATCGTCCGGGAGGCCGAAATTACCCTAGAGACCAAGTTGCATAGTCAGTTTTGCAAAAGAAAGAAACACTTACGCCCTACGTCGCAGTATTCGACAGCCACCTCCTAGGCCAATTGACTACGAGTGTGTTGGACATGAGATAGTTTGACGCTACCTCGAGAAGGGGTGGTCTTTTGGCCATGAAACTTGGTCCCCGTGGGGCAATGTCGATGTTCCGAGTCCATTGGCGAGCCGAATCACGACCCTCCTGAGAGGGAAGTTGCCCGTCCGTCGCCGCCAGGCCTTCGAGAGGACTTTTGGGGCAAGCCGCCTGTGTGGTTTTTAGGGTCCGTGGTCGGCCAACACCCCCTCTACGCCAAGACACTTGCAAGGTCCTAGTCGACCGACACAAGATAGAGCCTCCAAAACGTAAACCCTATGAGTTGCCGTGTTCTAGCAGGGGTTTGCGCTTTGGATGCCGAAGTTTTGGTCCTTTGCACTTGGGACTTGGCCGATAAGATGCGCTTGAGAACGCTAAGCAAGGGAACCGACGGAATGGAGTTTGGATCTGCTCTCCCGCTGTGGCGCTTAGAAGTAAAGGGCAGCTTTTGCAAAGAGCAAGACATTCATAAATTCGTAATTAATGCATAGTACGGAATTAAATTCTGATTTTTGTCAGCAGGCTTCCTAAGTCATCGCCAACATACAAAGCTTTTCAAAATTTATGGACAAGATTTAGATCAAAGTGTTTGCATTAGAACGGTCCCGGCAGCCTCGTTGTTGGGCAGCCGAGAGCCGGCACACTTGCCCAATTCAAACAAGGCCAGACCTTGCAAGGCCACCTCATTAGAGGGGAGAGTCCGACCCCGAGGCGAGCCCCAAAAGTTTCCCCGAGGCAGCCTTTCCCTCGGCAAAGCAACGGGCCGTGACGCTTAAAGACCACACTCCCCGATCTCTCGCCTCCCCATCCGACCGCTGAATCCTTCGCTCAAGGGCCCCCGTCCCGATAAGGTCCAAAAAATCCAACATCCGTCCGAGAACTTATCAAACCGCTAAGCGCCCCGCGGGTCGAATCGCGGTAGAAACCAAAGTGTTTTGTCGCTCGTATTATGAGGTTCGAATGGCAATTTGATTTCGCCACATCGTCCCGGAGGCCGAAATTACCCTAGAGACCAAGTTGCACGGCCATTTTTGCAAAAGAAAGAAACACTTACGCCCTACGCCGCTTCGACATGCCACCTCCTAGGCCAATTGACTACGAGTGTGTTGGACATGAGATAGTTTGACGCTACCGAGAAGGGGTGGTCTTTTGGCCACGAAACTTGGTCCCCAGTGACAATGTCGACATTCCGAGTCCATTGGCGTAGCCGAATCACGATTCGAGAGGGAAGTTGCCCGCTCGCCGCCGTGGCCTTCGGAGAGGACTTTGGGGCAAGCCGCCTGTGTGGTTTTAGGGTCCGTGGTTCGCGCCAACACCCCCTCTACGCCAAGACACGGCGCAAGGTCCTAGTCGACCGACAAGGATAGAGCCTCCAAAACGTAAAACCCTATGAGTTGCCGTGTTCTAGCAGGTTTGGCGCTTTGGGTGCCGAAGTTTTGGTCCTTTGCACTTGGGACTTGGCCGGAGAAAGATGCAATTGAGAACGCCAAGCAAGGGAACCGACGGAATGGAGTTTGATCTGTACTCTCCCGCTGTGGCGCTTAGAAGTAAAGGGCGCCTTTTGCAAAGAGCAAGACATTCATAAATTCGTAATTAATGCATAGTACGGAATTAAATTCTGATTTTTGTCAGCAGGTTCCTAAGTCATCGCCAACATACGTGCCAGTTTTCAAAATTTCGACAAGATTTAGATCAAAGTGTTTGCATTAGAACGGTCCGCAGCCTCGTTGTTGGGCAGCCGAGCTGGGCACACTTGCCCAATTCAAACAAGGCCGGACCTTGCAAGGCCACCTCATTAGAGGGGAGAGTTCGACCCCGTGAGGCGAGCCCCAAAAAATTTCCCCGAGGCAGCCTTTCCCCGGCAAGCTGCCACGGGGCCAGACGCTTAAAGACCACACTCCCGATCTCGCTCCCCAATCCGACCGCTGAATCCTTCGCTCAAGGGCCCCGCCTCGATAAGGTCCAAAAATCCAACATCCGGCCCCGGAGAACTTATCAAACCGCGCTGCCCCCGCGTCGAATCGTAGAAACCAAAGTGTTTTGTCGCTTCGACATTGGAGGTTCGGAATGGCATTCGACTTCGCCACATCGTCCGGGAGGTCGAAATTACCCTAGAGACCAAGTTGCATAGTGGGCTTTGCAAAAGAAAGAAACACTTTACGCCCCCACGCCGCAAGATTCGGACAAACACCACCTCCTAGGCCAATTGACTACGAGTGTGTTGGACATGAGATAGTTTGACGCCACCGGTAAGGGGTGGTCTTTGGCCACGAAACTTGGTCCCCGTGGCAATGTCGACGCCCGAGTCCATTGGCGCAGAGCCAATCACGATTCCGAGAGGGGAAGTTACCCGTCCGCCGCCGTGGCCTTCGAGAGGACTTTTGGGGCAAGCCGCCTGTGATGGTTTTAGGGTCCGTGTTCGCCAACACCCCTACGCCAAGACACGGCGCAAGGTCCTAGTCGACCGGACAGGGATAGAGCCTCCAAAACGTAAACCCTATGAGTTGCCGTTCTAGCAGGGGTTTGGCGCTTTGGATGCCGAAGTTTTGGTCCTTTGCACTTGGGACTTGGCCGATAAGATGCAGCTTGAGAACGCTAAGCAAGGGGAACCGACGGAATGGAGTTTGGATCTACATCTCCCGTTGTGGCGCTTAGAAGTAAAGGGCGCCTTTTGCAAAGAAGAAAGACATTCATAAATTCGTAATTAATGCATAGTACAGGAATTAAATTCTGATTTTTTGTCAGCAGGCTTCCTAAGTCATCGCCAACATACGTGCCAGCCAAAATTTCTGACAAGGTTTAGATCAAAGTGTTTGCATTAGAACGGTCCGGCAGCTCGTTGTTGGGCAGCCGAAATGGGCATACTTGCCCAATTCAAACAAGGCCAGACCTTGCAAGGCCACCTCATTAGAGGGGAGAGTCCGACCCCGTGAGGCGAGCCCCAAAAAATTTCCGAGGCAGCCTTTCGGCAAGCAGCTCGGGGTCAGACGCTAAAGACCACACTCCCGATCTCTCGCTCCCCAATCCGGACCGCTGAATCCTTCGCTCAAGGGCCCCGCCTCGATAAGGTCCAAAAATCCAACATCCGGCCCCGAGAACTTATCAAACCGCGGCGCCCCCAAGGGCTCGACCGTGGTAGAAACCAAAGTGTTTTGTCGCTCGACATTGCGAGGTTCTAATGGCGATTCGACTTCACATCGTCCGAGGCCTAAATTACCCTAGAGACCAAGTTGCATAGCCGGGCTTTGCAAAAAGAAAGAAACACTTACGCCCTACGCCGCAAAGATTCGATGCCCACCCTCCTAGGCCAATTGACTACGAAAGTGTGTTGGACATGAGATAGTTTGACGCTACCTCGAGAAGGGGTGGTCTTTTGGCCATGAAACTTGGTCCACGTGGCAATGTCGACGCTCCGAAGTCCATTGGCGTGAGCCGAATCACGATTCCGAGAGGGAAGTTGCCCGTCCGTCCGCCGTGGCCTTCGGGAGAGGACTTTGGGGCAAGCTGCTTCCGTGGTTTTAGGGTCCGTGTTCAAGGCCAACACCCCCCCTCTACGCCAAGACACGGCCAAGGTCCTAGTCGACCGACAGGATAGAGCTCCAAAACGTAAACCCTATGAGTTGCCGTGTTCTAGCAGTGGTTTGCGCTTTGGATGCCGAAGTTTTGGTCCTTTGCACTTGGGACTTGGCCGATAAGATGCAGCTGAGAACGCTGGCAAGGGGAACTGGACGGAATGGAGTTTGATCCAGACTCTCCGCTGTGGCGCTTAGAAGTAAAGGGCAAATTTTGCAAGAGGGCAAGACATTCATAAATTCGTAATTAATGCATAGTACGGAATTAAATTCTGATTTTTTTGTCGCAGGCTTCCTAAGTCATCGCCAACATACAGCCAGCCAAAATTTCGACAAGATTTAGATCAAAGTGTTTGGCATTAGAACGGTCCCGCAGCTCGTTGTTGGCAGCCGAGCCGGCACACTTGCCCAATTCAAACAAGGCCAGGACCTTGCAAGGCCACCTCATTAGAGGGGGAGAGTTCGACCCCGTGAGGCGAGCCCCAAAAATTTCCCGCCGGCAGCCTTTTCTCGGGTGCTCACACGGGGCCAGACGCTAAAGACCACACTCCCGATCTCGCCTCCCCTATCCGGACCGCTGAATCCTTCGCTCAAGGGCCCCGCCTCGATAAGGTCCAAAAATCCAACATCCGGCCCGAGAACTTATCAAACCGCACAGCCCCGCGGCCGGACGTAGAAACCAAAGTGTTTTGTCGCTCGTGACATTGCGGAGGTTCCCGAATGGCGATTCGACTTAGCCACATCGTCCCCGAGGCCGAAATTACCCTAGAGACCAAGTTGCACCTACGGTTTGCAAAAAAGAAAGAAACACTTACGCCCACGTCAAGAAAGATTCTACAGCCACCTCCCAGGCCAATTGACTACGAAAGTGTGTTGGACATGAGATAGTTTGACGCTACCGAGAAGGGGTGGTCTTTGGCCATGAAACTTGGTCCCCGTGGCAATGTCGACGCCCGAGTCCATTGGCGTAGCCAATCACGATTCCTGAGAGGGAAGTTACCCGTCCGCCGTGGCCTTCTGGAGAGGACTTTTGGGGCAAGCCGCCCAGTGTGGTTTTAGGGTCCGTTCGCCAACACCCCCACGCCAAGACACGGCGCAAAGGTCCTAGTCGAATCCGACAGGGATAGAGCCTCAAACGTAAAACCCTATGAGTTGCCGTGTTCCCAGCAGGGTTTGGCGCTTTGGATGCCGAAGTTTTGGTCCTTTGCACTTGGGACTTGGCCGATAAGATGCAGTTGAGAACGCGGGCAAGGGGAACCGACGGAATGGAGTTTGATCTGTACTCTCCCGCTGTGGCGCTTAGAAGTAAAGGCAGCTTTTGCAAAAGAGCAAGACATTCATAAATTCGTAATTAATGCATAGTACGGAATTAAATTCTGATTTTTGTCAGCAGGCTTCCTAAGTCATCGCCAACATACAGCCGCTTTTCAAAATTTCGACAAGGTTTAGATCAAAGTGTTTGCATTAGAACGGTCCGGGCAGCCCGTTGTTGGCAGCCGAAGGCACACTTTTGCCCAAGTCAAACAAGGCCAGACCTTGCAAGGCCACCATTAGAGGGGAGAGTCCGGACCCCGTGAGGCGAGCCCCAAAATTTTCCCGAGGCAGCCTTTATCCGGCAGCCCTGGGGCCGACGCTAAAGACCACACTCCCGATCTCGTCTCCCCTAATCCGACCGCTGAATCCTTCGCTCAAGGGCCCCGCCTCGAGCAAGGTCCAAAAATCCAACATCCGGCCCGAGAACTTATCAAACCGCTGCGCCCCGCGGGTCTAATCGTAGAAACCAAAGTGTTTTGTCGCTCGCATTGCGAGGGCCCTAATGGCATTGACTTCACATCGTCCGAGGCCGAATTACCCTAGAGACCAAGTTGCATCGTCATTTTGCAAAAGAAAGAAACACTTACGCCTCCACGTCAGTAAAGATTCGACGTGCCCACCTCCTAGGCCAATTGACTACGAAAGTGTGTTGGACATGAGATAGTTTGACGCCACCGAAAGGGGTGGTCTTTGGCCACGAAACTTGGTCCCCGTGGCAATGTCGACGCTCCGAGTCCATTGGCAGAGCCAAATCACGATTCCGAGAGGGGAAGTTGCCCGGCCGCTGTGGCCTTCGAGAGGACTTTTGGGGCAAGCCGCCTGTGTGGTTTTTAGGGTCCGCGGTTCAAGGCCAACACCCCCTACGCCAAGACACTACAAGCAAGGTCCTAGTCGAACCGACAAGATAGAGCCTCCAAACGTGAAACCCTATGAGCTGCCGTGTTCTAGCAGGGTTTGCGCTTTGGGTGCCGAAGTTTTGGTCCTTTGCACTTGGGACTTGGCCGATAAGATGCAGCTGAGAACGCTGGCAAGGGGAACTGACGAATGGAGTTTGATCTGTATCTCCCCCGCTGTGGCGCTTAGAAGTAAGGGCGCCTTTTGCAAGAAGCAAGACATTCATAAATTCGTAATTAATGCATAGTACGGAATTAAATTCTGATTTTTTTGCAGCAGGCTTCCTAAGTCATCGCCAACATACAGGCCAGCTTTCAAAATTTCCGACAAGATTTAGATCAAAGTGTTTGCATTAGAACGGTCCGCAGCCTGTTGTTGGGCAGCCGAGCTGGCACACTTGCCCAATTCAAACAAGGCCAGACCTTGCAAGGCCACCTCATTAGAGGGGAGAGTCCTGGACCCCGTGAGGCGAGCCCCCAAAAATTTCCCCGAGGCAGCCTTTCCTCGGCAAAGCCCCTGGGGCCGTGACGCTAAAGACCACACTCCCGATCTCTGCCTCCCCCATCCGACCGCTGAATCCTTCGCTCAAGGGCCCCGCCTCGATAAGGTCCAAAAATCCAACATCCGGGTCCGAGAACTTATCAAACGCAAGACAAGCCCCCCCAAGGGTCGAATCGTAGAAACCAAAGTGTTTTGTCGCTCGATTATTGCGAGGTTCCTTAATGGCGATTCGACTTCGGCCACATCGTCCGGAGGCCGAATTACCCTAGAGACCAAGTTGCACTAGCCAGTTTTGCAAAAGAAAGAAACACTTACCCCCTACGCCGCAAAGATTCGGCAAACCTCCTAGGCCAATTGACTAATGAAAGTGTGTTGGACATGAGATAGTTTGACGCTACCTCGAGAAGGGGTGGTCTTTGGCCATGAAACTTGGTCCCTGTGGCAATGTCGACGCTCCGAAATCCATTGGCAGAGCCTAATCAATGCATTCCGAGAGGGAAGTTGCCCGTCCGCCGCCAGCCTTCTGAGAGGACTTTGGGGCAAGCTGCCCTGTGTGGTTTTAGGGTCCGCGTTCAAAGCCAACACCCCCTACGCCAAGACACTACCAAGGTCCTAGTCGAATCTGACAAGGATAGAGCCTCCAAAAACGAAACCCTATGAGTTGCCGCTCCCTAGCGTGGTTTGGCGCTTTGGATGCCGAAGTTTTGGTCCTTTGCACTTGGGACTTGGCCGATAAGATGCAGCTTGAGAACGCCGAAGCAAGGGGAACCGACGGAATGGAGTTTGATCTGCACTCCGCCGCTAGGCGCTTAGAAGTAAAGGGCGCCTTTGCAAAGAGTAAGACATTCATAAATTCGTAATTAATGCATAGTACGGAATTAAATTCTGATTTTTGTCAGCAGGCTTCCTAAGTCATCGCCAACATACGTGCCAGTTTTCAAAATTTCCCACAAGGTTTAGATCAAAGTGTTTGCATTAGAACGGTCCGGCAGCCCGTTGTTGGGCACCGAAATGGCACACTTGCCCAATTCAAACAAGGCCGTGACCTTGCAAGGCCACCTCATTAGAGGGGAGAGTCCGACCCCGTGAGGCGAGCCCCAAAAAAATTTCCCCGAGGCAGCCTTTCCGGCAGCCCCCACGGGGCCGTGACGCTAAAGACCACACTCCCGATCTCGGCCCCCTATCCCACCGCTGAATCCTTCGCTCAAGGGCCCCGCCTCGATAAGGTCCAAAAATCCAACATCCGGCCCCGAGAACTTATCAAACCGCTAAGGCCCCCGCTGGCCGAATCGTAGAAACCAAAGTGTTTTGTCGCTCGGACATTGGAGAGGTCCGGAATGGCGATTCGACTTCGCCACATCGTCCGAGGCCGAATTACCCTAGAGACCAAGTTGCACGTCCAGTTTGCAAAAGAAAGAAACACTTACGCCCTACGCCGCAAAGATTCGGGCCCACCTCCTAGGCCAATTGACTACGAAGTGTGTTGGACATGAGATAGTTTGACGCCACCCCGAAGAAGGGGTGGTCTTTTGGCCATGAAACTTGGTCCCCGTGGCAATGTCGACGCTCCGAACCATTGGCGAGCCGAATCAATGATTCCTGAGGGGAAGTTGCCCGTCCGCTGTGGCCTTCTGAGAGGACTTTGGGGCAAGCTGCTTCCTGATGGTTTTTAGGGTCCGTGGCTCAAGGCCAACACCCCCCACGCCAAGACACGCGCAAGGTCCTAGTCGACCGACAAGATAGAGCCTCCAAACGTAAACCCTAAGTGAGCTGCCGTGCCCCAGCAGGTTTGGCTTTTGGGTGCCGAAGTTTTGGTCCTTTTGCACTTGGGACTTGGCCGATAAGATGCAGCTTGAGAACGCTAAGCAAGGGGAACCGACGGAATGGAGTTTGATCTGTACTCTCCCGCTGTGGCGCTTAGAAGTAAAGGGCAGCTTTTTGCAAAGAGCAAGACATTCATAAATTCGTAATTAATGCATAGTACGGAATTAAATTCTGATTTTTTGTCGCAGGCTCCTAAGTCATCGCCAACATACAGGCCAGTTTTCAAAATTTCCTGACAAGGTTTAGATCAAAGTGTTTGCATTAGAACGGGTCCGCAGCCTGTTGTTGGCAGCCGAGCCGCACACTTTGCCCAAGCCAAACAAGGCCAGGACCTTGCAAGGCCACCCCATTAGAGGGGAGAGTCCGACCCCGTGAGGCGAGCCCCAAAAAATTTCCCCGAGGCGCCTTTATTCGCAGCCACTGGGGCCAGACGCTAAAGACCACACTCCCGATCTCGGCTCCCCTATCCGACCGCTGAATCCTTCGCTCAAGGGCCCCGCCTCGATAAGGTCCAAAAATCCAACATCCGTCCGCGAGAACTTATCAAACCGCTGAAGCGCCCCGCTGGCTCCACACGTAGAAACCAAAGTGTTTTGTCGCTCGGACATTGGAGGTTCTCCGAATGGCGATTCGACTTCGCCACATCAGTCCGAGGCCGAAATTACCCTAGAGACCAAGTTGCACCTCGGTCGGGCTTTGCAAAAGAAAGAAACACACTTACGCCCCTACGCTGCAGAAGATTCGACAGCCACCTCCTAGGCCAATTGACTACGAAAGTGTGTTGGACATGAGATAGTTTGACGCTACCTCGAGAAGGTGGTCTTTGGCCATGAAACTTGGTCCCCAAGTGGCAATGTCGACGCTCCGGAGTCCATTGGCAGAGCCAATCACGATTCCCGAGAGGGAAGTTGCCCGTCCGCCGCCAGGCCTTCGAGAGGACTTTTGGGGCAAGCCGCCTGTGTGGTTTTAGGGTCCGTTCAAGGCCAACACCCCTCTACGCCAAGACACGGGCGCAAGGTCCTAGTCAATCGGACAAGGATAGAGGCCTCCAAAACGTAAACCCTATGAGCTGCCGTGTTCTAGCAGTGGTTTGCGCTTTGGGTGCCGAAGTTTTGGTCCTTTGCACTTGGGACTTGGCCGATAAGATGCAGCTTGAGAACGCTGGAAGCAAGGGGAACTCGACGGAATGGAGTTTGATCTGCATTCTCCCGCTGTGGCGCTTAGAAGTAAAGGGCGCCTTTTGCAAGAGGCAAGACATTCATAAATTCGTAATTAATGCATAGTACGGAATTAAATTCTGATTTTTTTGTCAGCAGGCTTCCTAAGTCATCGCCAACATACGTGCCAGCTTTTCAAAAATTTCCTCGACAAGGTTTAGATCAAAGTGTTTGCATTAGAACGGGTCCGGCAGCCTCGTTGTTGGGCAGCCGAAATGGGCATACTTGCCCAAGTTCAAACAAGGCCAGGACCTTGCAAGGCCACCTCATTAGAGGGGAGAGTCCCGACCCCGTGAGGCGAGCCCCAAAAAATTTCCCCGAGGCAGCCTTTCCCTCGGCAAGCCACCCCGGGGGCGTGACGCTAAAGACCACACTCCCGATCTCGGCCTCCCCAATCCGGACCGCTGAATCCTTCGCTCAAGGGCCCCCGCCTCGATAAGGTCCAAAAAATCCAACATCCGTCCGGGAGAACTTATCAAACCGCTGGGCGCCCCGCGGTCGAATCGTAGAAACCAAAGTGTTTTGTCGCTCGGACATTATGGAGGCTCTAATGGCGATTCGACTTCGCCACATCAGTCCGAGGTCGAATTACCCTAGAGACCAAGTTGCATAGTCAGTTTTGCAAAAGAAAGAAACACTTACGCCCTACGCCGCAAGATTCGGCGCCCACCTCCCAGGCCAATTGACTACGAAAGTGTGTTGGACATGAGATAGTTTGACGCTACCCTCGAAGGGGTGGTCTTTGGCCATGAAACTTGGTCCCCAGGGCAATGTCGACGCTCCGAGTCCATTGGCAGAGCCGAATCAATGATTCCTTTTAGGGGAAGTTGACCGTCCGGCCGCCAAAAGCCTTCGAGAGGACTTTTGGGGCAAGCCGCCTGTGATGGTTTTTTGGGTCCGTGGTCAAGGCCAACACCCCTCTACGCCAAGACACGGGCATTTTGTCCTAGTCGACCGACAAGGATAGATTTTCCAAAACGTAAACCCCTATGAGTTGCCGTGTTCTAGCAGGGTTTGCGCTTTTGATGCCGAAGTTTTGGTCCTTTTGCACTTGGGACTTGGCCGATAAGATGCAGTTTGAGAACGCTGGGCAAGGGGAACCGACGGAATGGAGTTTGATCTGCACTCCCGCCCATTGTGGCTTAGAAGTAAAGGGCAGCTTTTGCAAAAGAGTAAGACATTCATAAATCTCGTAATTAATGCATAGTACGGAATTAAATTTGATTTT
Organism: Isoetes taiwanensis; assembly: GCA_021234155.1. Classification (NCBI taxonomy): domain Eukaryota; kingdom Viridiplantae; phylum Streptophyta; class Lycopodiopsida; order Isoetales; family Isoetaceae; genus Isoetes; species Isoetes taiwanensis. Next base: position 2,053 of record JAJEKV010000110.1, on the reverse strand, counting down.
TGTCAGCCAGGCTTCCTAAGTCATCGCCAACATACGTGCCAGTTTTCAAAAATTTCCTACAAGATTTAGATCAAAGTGTTTGCATTAGAACGGTCCGCAGCCTGTTGTTGGGCAGCCGAGCCGGGCATTACTTGCCCAATTCAAACAAGGCCAGGACCTTGCAAGGCCAGCTCATTAGAGGGGAGAGTCCTGACCCCGTGAGGCGAGCCCCAAAAATTTCCCCGAGGCAGCCTTTCCCCGGCAAAGCACACGGGGCCGTGACGCTAAAGACCACACTCCCGGATCTTGGCCCCTATCCAATCGCTGAATCCTTCGTTCAAGGCCCCGCCTCGATAAGGTCCAAAAATCCAACATCCGGTCCGAGAACTTATCAAACCGCTGGCCGCCCCGGGCCGATCGCGGTAGAAACCAAAGTGTTTTGTCGCTCAGACATTGCGGAGGTTCCGAATGGCGATTCGACTCGCCACATCGTCCGAGGCCGAAATTACCCTAGAGACCAAGTTGCATGGCCAAGTTTGGTAAAAGAAAGAAACACTTACGCCCCACGCCGCAGATTCGGCTGCCCACCTCCTAGGCCAATTGACTACGAAAGTGTGTTGGACATGAGATAGTTTGACGCTACCTCCCGAAGGGGTGGTCTTTGGCCATGAAACTTGGTCCCTGTGGCAATGTCGACGCTCCGAGTCCATTGGCAGAGCCAAATCAATGATTCCGAGAGGGGAAGTTGCCCCACGCCGTGGCCTTCGAGAGGACTTTGGGGCAAGCCGCCTCCTGTGGTTTTAGGGTCCGTGCTCGGCCAACACCCTCTACGCCAAGACACGGCGCAAGGTCCTAGTCGACCGAAAGGATAGAGTCTCAAAACGTAAACCCTATGAGTTGTCGTTCTAGCAGTGGTTTGGCGCTTTGGATGCCGAAGTTTTGGTTCTTTTGCACTTGGGACTTGGCCGATAAGATGCGTTGAGAACGCGAAGCAAGGGGAACCGACGGAATGGAGTTTGATCTCAGATCTCTCCCGCTGTGGCGCTTAGAAGTAAAGTGCAGCTTTTGCAGTAGGCAAGACATTCATAAATTCGTGGTAACGCATACATAGTACTAAATTCCTGATTTTTGTCAGCAGGCTTCCTAAGTCATCGCCAACATACGCCAAGTTTTCAAAATTCTCGACAAGATTTAGATCAAAGTGTTTGCATTAGAACGGTCCCGCAGCCCGCGGTTAAGCAGCCGAGTCGGCACACTTGCCAATTCAAACAAGGCCCAACCTTTTGCAAGGCCACCTCCCCATTAGAGGGGAGAGTCCGGACCCCCGAGGCGAGCCCCAAAAAGTTTCCCCGAGGCAGCATCTTTATCGGGCCACGGGGCCATACGCTAAAGACCACACTCCCGGATCTCGCTTCCCCAATCCGGACGCTGAATCCTTCGCTCATGGGCCCCGCTCCGATAAGGTCCAAAAAATCCAACATCCGTCCGAGAATCTTATCAAACCGCTTGCCCGCGGTCGAATCGCGGTAGAAACCAAAGTGTTTTGTCGCTCGCATTATCGAGGTTCCAAATGGCGATTCGACTTCGCCACATCGTCCGGGAGGTCAAATTACCCTAGAGACCAAGTTGCATAGGGTCAGTTTTGCCAAAGAAAGAAACACTTTACGCCCACGCTGCAGATTCGGCCCACCTCCCAGGCCAATTGACTACGAAGTGTGTTGACATGAGATAGTTTTGACGCTACCCAGAAGGTGGTCTTCCGGCCATGAAACTTGGTCCCCGTGGCAATGTCGACGTCCGAGTCCATTAAGGAGTTTCTAATCAATTTATTCGAGAGGGGAAAGTTGCCCGTCCGTCGCTGTGGCCTTCGGGAGAGGACTTTGGGGCAAGCTGCCCGGATGGTTTTAGGGTCCGTGTTCCGCCGCCAACACCACTACGCCAAGACATCTACAAGAAGGTCCCAGTCGACCGACAGGATAGATTCTCCAAAAACGAACCCTATGAGCTGCTGTGTTCTAAAGGTGGTTTGCCGGATGAAGTTTTGGTCCTTTGCACTTGGGACTTCAATAATGAT